>RJWJ010006294.1:0-63144 GCA_004363605.1 Indri indri
CCCCCAAGCCTCCTGCCCTGTCTCCCAGGAGGGCCCAGCTATTAATAAAAGGCGTGAGCTGTGACTAAGCATGCTTTAAAATATAATTATTAACAAAGCATCAATCCCGGCTGGATGTAATCACCCCCCGAAGGCACCAGATTTACTAATTAGGTGCCTTGCAAAAAGCTTATTCACAACTTCCAGATTAATTGCAGAAGATCAATTGCTAGTTAACAGAGACACTACTTTCCTTCCCTGGCTAATAAAGTGTCACTTGCCAGAGCCCCTGAGCACTGAGAACCCTGGTGCTTCTGTCTCTGTGGCCCGAGAACCCAGGCACCTCCCCTGTCTGCCTGCCTGTCCAGCCTGCCTCAGACCCCCCAGACTCCCCTCCAGCCGCCCAAGGGTGGGCTAGGAGGGAAGACAGGGCTGGCTGGCCCGATGGACAGAGTGAGTCACCACGTGGCCGCCCAGTGGGTGAGTGTGTTTGCCTCCATGCAACAGCAGCAGAAACCACTTCCCA
The DNA here is from genome assembly GCA_004363605.1 of Indri indri. NCBI lineage: Eukaryota > Metazoa > Chordata > Mammalia > Primates > Indriidae > Indri > Indri indri. Next base: position 506 of record RJWJ010006294.1, read on the forward strand.
GGTGCGTGGCTGTGCCCCAAGTCCCCGTGGCAGATGGCTGGGTCCTGAGCACACAGCAGAGCTTGTGAGGGGCTACAGCTGGGACTGCCACTCAGCTGGAAGCTCTGGAAGTTTAACCCCTGCCTGTCCCATACTGCATGGGTTCTTCACCTGTCACTGAACACAACATCGTGGGCTCCTTGGCCCTGGTGCTCTCCTGGGGCATGTCAGGCACTAGGGACTCAAAGGTGCAGGGTGCTTGAGTCTGCACATCCTTTAATGATACATAGTAGGACAAGCAGGGAATTCACCCAGACGGTGCAGAGAGTGAAAGGGAGCCCTCTTCATAATCACCACGGGACACTCCTAGGCCGAGTGGGGTGTGGCTGGTCACCCCACTAACACATCTAGACACACCTCGGATCTGTCCTCCACCCACCACCCTCGGGATTCCTGCGCCCCTCCAGCTGGTCTCCTTGTCCCTAGTCCTGCAGAAAGAGCTGTTGCAAATGCACGTCTGGCCACGCCCCTCTTCCTCAGCACCCTCTAGAAGCTCCCCATTGCCCTGGGATCCCTCCACATCCCTGTTTACATCCAAGTCCCAGACACAGCGGGCTTTCAGTTCTGGCTGTGCCAGGCCTGGACCCTCTTCATCAGAGTGACACAAGCACACTCACCGTCCTGGTCTCGGCTTAGCTGGCCCTTCCTCTGGAAGCCCTCCCTGATTGCCCAGCCCTGCACTCACTGTCCACATCCCCGCCCTCCCCGGGCCTCCGGCCCTCTGCAGGGGGATTCCTGTGGACGTGGACTCTGAGCTCCGTCCTTCCTGGCGCCCCCCAGCCTCCCGGCCCCCCACACTGGGCCCGGCACCCAGTAGCTGCTGCCTAAGAACGTGTTCGGTGAACACAGGAATGCAGAGAAATTGCTGGCTGTTGTCCCTAGAAATCCTTAATTGCTTTGTCGCCTGAACCAAGAGATGTCTCTGCCCAGCTGTGGCAGAGTCTGCAGGACACAGATGGTCAAAGGGACTGTGGCTGTCAGCGGGCTGAGGCATCACACCCACGCACGCCGGCACTCAAGTTCACCTCACAGGGCTTCTGTGAGTCCTGCCAGCTCTCTCCGCCATCCAGCCGCCGAAGGCTCCAGCTCAGGGGACCCTGACCCCCTCCCGAAAGCACTGGCCACATCACAACCTCTGGTGTTTCTCTGTGATTTGGGCAGACAGCAGCGACGTGCAACCCACAGCGCTGTAGGGAGGGCGATGCCAGTCCCCCCCACCTCCCGCCTTCCCCTCCCTGCCCCACACATCCAGAGCACCCAGCGCTGTGAGAACATAACGAGTGAGGAAACCCAGAGAGGAAAGCTCACCGCCGTCACCAGAATTAAGCTTGGTGTGGAAAAGGAGCAGGACTCGTGTAGCAGCCTTTCCTGAAGCAGACATTCTCAAGATTCGGAGTCCAAAACAGACAGAACCCCTGCAACCCAGGGGGACCCCTTGCCTCTGTTGTGCCCTGGAATTCACCTGCGTGTCCCACAGACACGTGCCCGGAGCTTTCTGAGAGCCAGACACTGTGTTAGATGCTGCGAGCGACGCAAAGACGATGGAGGCAGGGACCCAGACTGCCCAGAGCGCCCTCTGACCGGGGGATGAGACGGTTTCTTACAGAGCTTTTACGCGGGGCAGCAAGTGACAAAGGACAACCAGGGAGGGCGAGGAGGAGCAGCATGTGAGTGGGGTTTGAGTCCTGGGCAGCATCCAGAACTGGGAAGCCCAGGGGCCACGTGAAGGAAAGCAAAGGTCGGTGGAAGGTAGTCGTGTCGTGCCCTTCTCCATCCGTCAGCTGCCACTCCCCGGGCTGTCTATAACTCATCCATTAGAAAAGGGAAAATCAATATTTACCAACGTAAATTAAAACCCGAACACCCAGGGTGCAGGCAGGGTCTGTGAGCAGAGAGTGGCTCCGTGGGCACCCAGGTGGCAGCCCATGCACATTGGGACCTGGGGACACTCAGGGAATGCAATGGAGCAAGTGGGGGCCAGCTGGGACCCACCAGAGCTGTCCTGTCTGCTCTCCTGCAGCGTCATCCGTAGGGAGCACGGAGACCCCCTCATCGAGGAGCTCAATCCTGGTGACGCCTTGGAGCCTGAGGGCCGGGGCACAGGTGAGGGGTGCCTGGGGGCTCCGGCCCACACTCCCCCGTCTCGGGGCCGCCCATACCCTGGGGGGAGGGGGGAGGAATGGGGGCGGGGTAGGGGGCAGCCGACCCCACAGCCAATCCCTGAGGGCTGAGCTTCAAGAGCAGGGGTGAGAGTGGAGGTGGGGGAGCCCCAGGGAGTGCAGGTGGGGAGCACAGGAGGGGAGGCTCCATTCCCCCAACCCCAGGCTGCTGGGGTGGGGGCGGGGCAATGAGAATCTGGGGGTCTGTGGGCAGGAGCTTCTCTGGCCACGCCTTGCTGGTGGGGATGGAGAGGAGAGGAGCGAGCCCCTCCTGCTCTCAGGCAGGGGACCCTGCCGTCTGAGCCCTCCCCTTGGCACTCAGCGTGGTGTCAGACAGAGAGCACTGGGCCAGGAGTCCCAAGACCTGGCTGTGCCATTGCCCTGCTTTGCCGTCTTGGAAGAGCTCCTTTATCTTCCAGGTCTTGTTCTGCACATGCATAAAATGGGGGAAATTATACCTGCCCTCCTCACCTCTCTGGTCATAATGAGGACCAAAAGGGGACCAAGGGCAAACACTTGCTAAATTGATTAAAAGCTGTGCAAAAATAACAGGTGTGCATTATTCAAACCATAATAGACCAGAAAGAAATCCATAAGGTCCGAGTAATTCACACCCACCCTCTCCATGGCGGGTTTGGGGGAAGGAAGGGAACTTGTGTTCCGTGAGTCCCTATCATGAGCTGGCCCGTGGGCAGGAGAGGAGACAGGCTGGAAGCCCCGGTCCCCCTGCCCCAGCGCTGTGCTCTTCTCTGCCTCCCACGCCCGGCCGCGGACACTGCCCTGGTTGGGAGCCCCTCTCCCTTGGGGGTCTTCCGACCAGTGGCCGGAAGTGGAATATGCATTGCCTGTAGGGGGCGTGGTGACCGACTTCGATGGAGACGGCATGCTGGACCTCATCTTGTCCCACGGAGAGTCCATGGCTCAGCCGCTGTCCGTCTTCCGCGGCAATCAGGTGCGCAGGGACCTCAGGACCCACAAACCCCAGCCCGGGCGCTCTCCTGGTGGACGAGGGCAAGGTGCCCGGTGCTGGCTTGGTGGGCGTGGCGGGATACGGAATCCCTAGGCCAGAGGAAGCAAATGAATTCCCAGCAGGGCAGTCAACCTCAAGAAGGGCCACCTCCTGGGACAAGCCCTCAGCCCCTTGGCCATACGCTGTCACTTCCCTGCCAAAAACTCGCCTCCCTGGTCTCTTGGCTTTCCCTCCTGTTTTCCCAGGGCCTCTCCTTCCTTCAGCCAATCTGTCTCCCCTTTCACCTTCCCAGCACTCTTCCTCTTCCTCGGTCTCCCCCGCCCTCTTTCTTCCCTTCCTCCTCCTTCCTCCCGCTGCCCTCCTGTCCTCCCATCCTCCCTGCTCTTCCCCCCCCCACGCTGAAGCCCCCGAGTCTCCTGTCTCCGCCGCTGCAGGGCTTCAGCAACAACTGGCTGCGAGTGGTGCCTCGGACCCGGTTCGGGGCCTTCGCCAGAGGGGCCAAGGTCGTGCTCTACACCAGGAAGAGCGGGGCCCACCTGAGGATCATCGACGGGGGCTCAGGCTACCTGTGTGAGATGGAGCCCGTGGCGCACTTCGGCCTGGGTGAGTCGGGGTCCCAAAACAAGAAACGACTTGGATGTCCTTCAGTAGGTTAATGGTTCAACAAACTGTGGTACATCCGGCCCGTGGAATATTACTCAGCAGCAATAGGAATAAACCACTGACACGTGCAACAGCTTGGATAGGTCTCCAGGGCTCATCTCCAAAGATCACATCCTGCATGATTCTGTTTATGAAACATTGTTGAAGTGACAAAATTATAGAGATGGAAAAGAGATCGGTGGTTGCCAGGGGTTAGAGATGGCGGGAAGGAGAGCGATGGGTGTGACTTTAAAGGGACAGCCGGAGGGGATCTTTGTGGTTCTGTATCTTGTGGTGGTGGGTACACGAATCTACACGAATCTACTCATGTGAAAGGATGAGGTGGACACAGTGACACACAGTGTCAGATCCCTGGTTTTGATATCGGACCATAGTTATGTGAGCTGTGGCCATTGGCGGGAACCCGGTGAAGGGTACACAGGACTTCTCTGCACCATCTTTATAACTTCCTGTGAATCTGTAATTATTTCAAAATAAAATATTTTTAAAGAAATGCATTGGGGGAGGGGATTAGGAAAAAAAATCTAAAAAGTCTTCTGGCAGGAGGGGGGATTATAATAATGGAAAAAACACTGAGACACACCAGAGGAGCCAGGAGTGTCTTTACTAAAATGCAATGGTTAAGAAAGCATTTGAGTCAAATATTGCTATGTTTAAAGTCAGACACCTTCTCCATGTTAGCACTGCATGAGGTGATATAATTTTAATATAAAAAGAGTAGGCAATATGGTCTCAAATTAATAAATAGATATGTTAATATTATACACACATTGTATGTGCAGAAAAAACTGAAAAAAAATGCAAAAAGTGAGAACAGCCATTCTGTCTGAGTGGCTGGACTAATATAGCAGCTCTCACTCTTCCAGACACAGTGATGCGGTGCCACGTGCCTTGCTCTTAGTACTTCATTTAATCCTCAGGACTAACTTATGAGATGGACATTATTATCCCTGTCTTATAAATGGGAAAACCGAGGATCAGAACGATTAAGAAACCTGTTGCCCAAAGTCACTTAAATGACAGAGCTGGGATTCAAACCCAGGCCTCCTGGAGTACGCGATTTTTATTTTCTTCCATGTGTTTTGTTGTGTGTGTGCGCGCTCCAGTTTTTATAGGGAACACATAATATTTATGTGTAGTCTGGAAAAGAAGCAATAAATATTTAGGGGACCCAGGGCCTGGTTATATGATTGTGTTCTCGGGCTATTTCACCCTGATGGGTCAGCCTGAGGTTGGAGTATCTATCACTCCCAAGTCAGCCGTTGGCTCTGCTGGCTTTAGAGGCACAAGATGACTTTTAAATACACAGTCCTCTCTTGCAAAATGGCAGTAGCCGGCATTCATCAAGTCACGGCTTATGCAGAGCACTTAGCCCAGTGCCTGGCACATACTGACCACAGCATGATGAATCACAACCCGCATCCAGAAAACTGAGGCTGAGGTCAAGTAACTTGCCCCACATCACTCCAGAAAATAGGGAGAGCTGGATTTGTACCCCACCTCCTGGGACACCATGGCCTGGGTTGTGACCACTGCCATCACCACGTCCTGCAGCTGCTGTGTGTGCAGCCAGGCAGGGCCCTTCACGCTGCTTCTTTCTTACTGGACGTCCACATCCCCTCAGTTACCGGGCGACCCCAGTGATGCCATCCAAGCACCAAGGTGGTGGCACCGTGTCATGGGTGGAACATCTATCCAGGTGTCTGATTGGCCATCAACCCCCACCCCGTTGAACACAAAAGGAAGTTGAGGTGCACGCAGCAAATCAATGGCGAGGCCAGGACGGGGGCTGAGGTTCTCCTTCCCCTTGTCCCTTCGGCAGCCTCTGCTATTTCAAGATGTGTTTTGTGGGCCTCGCTGGGTCCCTTCTCTGGCCAGAGTCTGCCCCTGCAAAGGACAGACCTGCTTCCTCAATTGGGAGGCATTGGCTGGCTTTTGGTGGGGTCAAGGGTGCGCAAGAGCCCTTTCTGGGCTGTCTGCCCCCCACCTCGGGGTTATATACACTGCACCTGGCCGGGAGCCCTCCCAAACGCCAGTCCTTGCTACCTCGCAAGGCCACAGGACTTGTTCTTGGTCTGAACTCTGGCTCTCCCTGCGGGGCCCACACACCCATCTCCACTTCCTAGCTGGCGGCAGGCAGAGGCGGCTCACTAGCAAACCAGAACACAGAAACACCCATAACCTACGTGCCTCCCCGCCCCACTAGGGATCCCGGCCGTGCCCCTGGGCCCCGCCCCCGCAGCCACCTTCCTCTCAGCTAATTGTTGGCAGGTGACTCAGAGCTGCTTCCCAGCCGGGCTGGTGCTCATTTCGGGAAGGAAAATTCAGTGGCCCACATAAAAATTGCTTTATTAAAGTGCGAAAATATTCTACCAACTGTATTCCCACCATCTGTTTTGCTTGTAATTCTTCTGAAAAGCGCAATTCTCTGGGCCCGTTTGGCCTTTGTCCTTTAAAGGCTGCCAGAAGTAACTCGCTGCAGCTCCTGACCTCATGTCTCTGCTGGTTAATGGGGTTCCCCTGCGCGCCCCTGCCCCGCTGGCCGGCTGGAAGGCTGCTGCCGTGTGGTGTCCGGCAGCCGGGCCCCTCGGTCCTGTGGCTTTGTGAAGACTTAAGATGTCTCACAGGCAGCCTGGGGCAGAGGGGTCAGCTGAGGACAGGGGACTGGGTTCCAGTCCTAGCTCAGACACCTGCAAATCACATCACCTCGTCCAGCCTCCATGTCCACATCTGGAGAATGGGGATAAAACACCTCGTAGGTGCACAGGCTCCAAAGTCCCTCCCCAGTCTCATCTCCCGCCCGCCCCACCTAACACACATTCCCACACTCTGCTTCCCCCACTTTGAACTTCTGACTGACCTTCCAGCACACCACGCCCTTTCGTACCTCCATACCTTTGCCCACGCTGTGTCTTCTGGCTGGAATGCTCCTTCCTTCCCTTCTCTGCCTCACGGACTCTTATTCCTCCTGCAACACCCAAATGAAATGACCCGCCTCTCTCACCGAGCGGTACCAGGCACTTGCATTCATTGCTCCCACAGGGATCAGCACCTCCAGAATGGGGCCTGGGCCTGTGCCATGCACTGCGGAATCCCACATCCCTGCGCAGTAGTGCTTGGCACTGGGCGTGGCGGCGGGGTGGGCTCTGGGATCAGGCAGAGCTTAGCTGGGTGACTTCACCCAATTCACTTCGCCCCTCCAAGTCTCAGCTGTCTCATCTCCAACATGGGAATTATAAAGCTAGTTCCTTCCCCGTGGAGATGTGAGGATTCGATGGGTTAACACCGTAAAGCACTTGGTTCGGTGTGGGGCACGTTGTTAGTGTTCGCTGTTATTACCGACAAGGGGAAGCCCCCTGGGAACTGCAGGAGACCCAGTGCCTAAGAGCCCACGCGGCGGGGATGCTCAGGGTCGTGAATCATCTGCGCTCATATTCCAGGAAGAAGGACTCTGCTTCCCGGGAGCGTTAGGGCTCTCGGCCAGCACCCCATCTTACAGATGAAGAAACTGAGGCCTAGAGAGGATGCCCGGGCAGCACAGTCCTCAGCTGCAGAGGAGGGAGACCATCTCATAGCCTCAGCCCCTGGGTCTGGAGGACGAGAGGCAGCAGGACTCAGAACTAGGTGCAGCAAATGCCAGATGTAAATTTGCGATTGTCTATGAATATTCGGCGACTCTTTTGAGTTATTTGTGGCACTTCAGTCAGGCTGGAAAATGTATTCGTGTCGCTGTTCTGTTGTCTTAGGTGAGAAACATTTGCTTTTCTTTTTCTCTTATTTTTTTTAACAGAAAATGTTTACTTTTTACATGTGCCACTTAATCGGGGCACTTGTACACCCTAAAAATGCCAAATCTCTTGCACGTCAAGATTCTGCTTCAAAACAGAAAAAAAGTCTGTTGTTGGCACCCCCGTTTCCACCCGGTGGATGGAGGTAGCGGAGGCCTAGGAGCTGCTGGGAAACAATTTCTGCTTCATAAAGCAAAACCCAGAGCCAGTAGCGAGAGGGTCTCTGCGGGAGGAGGGACTGGGCTGTGAGTAAAGTCTCTGCCCTCCGAGCCTGGCCCCTGCTGCAGCCCCGAGTGCCCACGGGGGCAGTGACTGCTGTCCCCGCCACTCTTCCAGAGTGTGGCAGCTGGTCCCTGCCCTCATTAACTCACAGCACAGCAGCAGCGAGGCTGGAACATTCCAGTGAGACTTCTCTGCAGGCCAGGGGGCAAGAACAAAAGGGAGCCAAACACAGGGAGGATAGGGAAGCCGGGTGGTGTGGCCTGCGAGGTGTCACTTCCTCTGGAAGCCCCCGTGGACGTCCTGGCCCTCCACGATGCCATCTGAGGCCCCCAACCCCCGCAGCACAGAGGCGTCTACACACAGATTTTTCTCAAGGTCTGCGTGTGACTTCCAACCACCTTTTCTAAAATATAGGAGCCCCTTTTATACATCAAAATATTTTGTAGACCACCCTCCGCCCCCATAGTAGCTATCATTGTAAAATCCACTGGTGGATAGGAATGGCCAAAGGCTAATATACATTCAACAGCACTTTCGAGTTTAATTTGTTTTCTAGCAGTATCTACACACATTAGGAAAAGTAGCAGTGCACACACGTGGGGGAGGTATTGTCTATTCAGCCCGGGAATGACGCTCGGGGGAGTAGATGGATTTGAGGATCCCCTGCAGGGCCCTGTGCCCCCCAGCTGGCCCGCCCTGGTGGCTGATACAGAGACGCTGCCCTCCTTCCTGCGGGTGAGGCCCAGCCCCCAGTCCATCACCGTTAGCCTGACCCGGCCACAGTGCCGGGCCTGTTTCTTACGCAGGGAGCTGGGACAGGCTCTGACAGTGCCTAAACACCCAACAAATCCTTCCAAACTGCTTCCTGCTCATGCTGTAGCATGTCGCCTTAGGGGTGTGTGTGAACGGGCTCGCCGTAAATACTCTCTGAGCTTCACGCTGTCTTCTGTAAACAGCCCAGCTTTGCAGAGCGGTCTTTCTCCTGTGCCCCCCACCCGCCTGCTCTCCATCACCACATCTTTTCCAAGTTGTTTTTTTTTTTCATTTTTTTTAGAAAAAGGGGTCTCACTATGTTGCCCAGGCTGGCCTCACACTCCAGGGCTCAAGTGATCCTCCTGCCTCAGCCCCACAAGTGGCTGGGACTACAGGTGCACGCCAGCACGCCTGGCTCTTTATTTAGGGCTCAGCTCAAATGCCTCCTCCCCAAAAGGCTGTCCTGACCACCCTGACTAGTAAAGGACCCGGCCAACCCCAGGTTCCTGTTGACCTATTGTCCTGTTTTTGGTGTCTTCACAGAGCTTGTCAATATCTGACCTGACTTACCTGTTGGTCTGTTTGCCTATCTCCCCACTGGAGTGGAAGCTCTGTGAGAACAGGGACATCCCCAGTGACAAAAGACAGCCCAGCCCCTAGCAGAGCTCGGTAACTGTAAATATCAGAGGCATGCCCAGCGTGACAAAGTGAGCAGCTACAGAGCTGGGATTTGTTTCCGGGCCTCCCAGCAGCCCACTCCCTGCCACGTCCTTTCCAACGTGCCAGGTTAGTGGGAGAGCCAAGATTTGAACCCCAGACACCCAAGTCAACCTGCTTACCACCACGGCTTACCTTCTCCCTGAATGCAGCCTCATGTCACTTGGCCAGTCTGCTAGAATGTAAGTTCTAGAGCTGCACTATCCAATATGGTAGCCGCTAGCCATGTGTGGCTATTTAAATGTAAATTAATTAGAATTAAATAAAACTTAAAATTCAGTTCCTCAGTCCCACTAGTCCCACTTCAAGCGCTCAGCAGCCATGTGTGGTAGTGGCCACCGTATTGGACAGCACAGAGACAGAACATTTCTGTCCTTGCAGAGAGTTCTAGTGGACAGCATTGCTCTGGAGAGGAGGGACCTCGAATCTGTCTCGTTCACCATTTCCCTAGCACTTAGAACAGTGTTCAATTAATATTTTTATTAAATGGATGAACACATTAGTGCCGATACTGTGGCCGAGAGCCTGCCGCTCTCCTCTGCTGCTGACTCTCTCTCCTTCCGTCCCACAGGGAAGGATGAAGCCAGCAGTGTGGAGGTGACGTGGCCAGATGGCAAGACGGTGAGCCGGAACGTGGCCAGCGGGGAGATGAACTCGGTGCTGGAGATCCCCTACCCCCGGGATGAGGACGGACTCCAGGACGCAGCCCCACTGGAGGTGGGCATGGGCATCCAGGCCTCACACCCAGAAAAGCAGGCTCCACTCCCAACCCCACAAGCTGCAGCTGGGTTCCCAGGAACACTTAGCCTCTAGAATGGTGGAAATCTTCTTGGCAAAGGGAAGGCTTCATAATGATCCCTCCGTCTGTAGTTTGCATGACGCTATCACACCCACATCTCTTGTGCTTCTCACAGAAACCCTAGCATATCGGCAGGGCAAGTATTTTTGCACCCATTTTACAGAGGAGGAAAACAGAGGCCAAGAAAGGGAACCCACCAAGGCCTGCCGAGGCCGCACAGCCAGTTGCGAGCAGAGCTAGGAATTGACCCCAGGTCTCCCGCTCTCCTCCTAGTTCTTTACAAGTCTCTTCCTGTTGCCCTGATGGTGGGGCGCAGACCCAGTAGCAGGGCCTCTGGGGGCTCTGAGAGGAGCGGCTCTGGACCCACATCCAGAGTGTCCTTCCAACTCTGATGTGTTCACTTGGTTGCAAGTAACAAGAACACACTCAAAGTCACACAAATGACAGAGGCTTATAAGGAGGGCCTAGGGTAGCTCACAGAATCCAAGGGGAAGCTCAGGATGAGTAGGAACTGAGGCAGCTCGATGGCCTCAGCCGCAGGAGCACAGGGACCTTTGTCATTAGAGCGCTGGCTTTGGGGGCTACCCTTCCCCAGCAATCCCCACCTGCCCGCCATTCGTCAGTACAGACGGCTGACATTGCCCATCTCATGTGAGTGTTAGGTTTCGAGTCCCCCTACCCCACCACCAGCTGCTGTCTCTGGACCTCCGCAGAGACAGAGTGGAGCCCTCCAGCTGAGCGCGGCCAGCTCCCAGCTGTCTGTCTCTGTGTCAGTTCAAATTCTTGCCACAAAGCCTTTGCTTCATACCCCCCGCCGGATGTCCACCCCTCATCCACCAGCCCGGCCAGGGAGATGGGACACAAACATGGCTTGCAGGTGCCCTCCCCTGTGAGGGGGAGGATCTCCCAGAGGAGAGGGGGTGGGCAGTGAGCAGACCCCTCAAAAAGCATCTCCCAGCCCTCCTTACACTTTGCCCTGACAAACCCAGTCTCTGTGTCTGGGTGACACTAAGGAGGGATGGGCTCTCTCAGGTGTCCCGGCTCAGGTGCGTGGATCCCACGTGCAGGGAAATGAGCAGGAATTTGAACTGTACTGTTTGTGGCCTTCCCCCCAGTCTCCTATTCTCAGGGGTCCTGCGGGGGGGTGGCCAGGGCAGAGCTAAGAGCACCCCTCATACCGGTGTTAAGATGACAGTGCTCTGTGACTGTAACTGGGAACGAACCTGAGATGACACCTTCTCGGCTCACTAGTGTCTCTGTTTCTGCCCACCTTGCAGTGCGGCCGAGGATTCTCCCAGCAGGAAAATGGCCACTGCACGGGTGAGTTGCCCGCTGGCACCGGGGGACAGGGCAAAGGCGAGATCTCCCCGGGGAATGTCAGCCTGACCCGTGGCAAGGTCCAGGGTGCAGACAAGGGGCAGAAAGGCAGAGAGGGCAGGGTGTTGTTGGTCCCTGGGGCTCCAGATGCCAAGACAACCACCACATGACTCACCAAGTAGGGAGTGACTTAGTGACCGCAGGCTGAATCACTACAGTTCTGGGAACTGGCCGGGGCTCCCCTGCCATGCATACCTAGAGAGCATGCGTGGGGAGGAGACACACTGCCACCTGGATGCTGGGGACTGTGGCGGCCGGGGTGGCCATGCTTCACCCTGGTTCAGGGCAGCAAGCAAGGGGGCTGGCAGGCGAGGGCGGGCATTTCCGGGGCATTGGGCAGAAGCGGGTGTGGAGCGTGGTCACAGCAGAAGGGAGAACGCAGCCTGGCACGTCACTGGGGACAGGCGGGCAGCTGCAGCCCTCCCAAGACGGCAGCTGCGGGAGGGTCCAGGGGCCTGCCTGGAGTGGGAAGGGGCAGCCTAGAGGCTCCGTGTCCAGAAGACCTTCAACCCAACACCTTCCATCCCAGTGGCCAGTGACGAGGGGTCGGGCCAAGGATTCCTCCTTCCTTAGACCCTCGGGCAGCATGCTTCTGAAGTCCACCCTGCAGCCGCTCGTTAGCCCGGGCTGATGACTTGGCTGCGGAGATGCAAGAGCAAACAAGACACACACAACCCCAGCCCTCGGGGAGAGACACACGAGGAAGCAGCTGATGGCCACAGTGTGATCAGGGCCGGGATGCGGGAGGGCAGGGGCTTGGAAGCACAAAGCAGGGGCCCTGGGCCAGTCTGGGGGCCCTGGAAGGTGCCCCAGGGAAAGGGAGTTCGAAGCTGGGACCTGAGGGAGGACAAGGAGCACGACAGGCACAGAGAGGGGAGGCAGTGCGCTGGTGACAGGCGCTGCCTGGGCAGAGGACCACAGGTGAGGAAGCGGGGGGCACAGTGCTAAGGGCGGCTTGAGGGGCAAATGACTCCCCTCCACGCTCCATGTCCCCACGCGGGCCCCACTCCAAACAGACAGTGCAGACGCAGACAAGTTCCAGAGCTTCTCTGCTCGCTGGAAGGACCCCCTGAGATCCCCAGCCCAGTCCGTCTACCTCTTCATGGTCTGACAGGCGTTTCCGTGCCTCCTGCACACCAGGCAGGGTGCTGGGTGCTGGGGTGCCAGCCGAGCGCCCCCTGGAGGGGCCTTCACGCTAGTGGGGGGGAGACAAACCCCCACCACGTGTCCACACAGCTGGACGAGGCTGTGCAAGAGCCGAGTAGGCAGAGTGCTCTCTGCAGACCGTCGGACAAGGGGTCGAGGAGGGCTTCTGGGAAGTGGGCCTTTGAGCCGACACCCGCAGGATGCAAAGGACCCAGCCCAGAGGAGCTGAGGGAAGAGCGAGGAGCAGGAGGCAGGACTAGGGCTCAGGTGCCGAGGGGCAGGAAGGGGCCCGGGTGCCTGGAGACAAGGAGGAGGCTGCGAGGCCTGGTCGGGCCCTTGGAAGTTAAGCCGGAGGGTGGCGTGATGCGATTCATGTCAAAAGACCACTCCGGCTGCAGAACTGCAGGCTGGGCCAGAGGGAAGAGTGGAAGCCACGGAGCCCTGTGAGGAGGCAATGGCCGAAATCCAGTCATGGGAAGAGGGTGGTGGCAGAGGAGCGAGACAGAGGTGCCTGGTGAGAGGTGGACAGAGGGCAGAACGGACAGGCTCCGCCGTGAAATTGCACACGGGGCAGGGAAGACAGAGCGGTCGGGTCACTCCGACCTCTCCTTGAGTGTGAGTGGACCAGGGGCACTGATCGAGCCGGGGAAGACGGAACGGAGGGCAGAAGAGGTTGGAGGGCAGGGGAGAATCTAGAGTTCCATTGTGGATGTGCTGAGTTAGAAGTGCCTGTCAGAATCCAAGTGGAACTGTCCAGGAGGTCACTGGTCATTGGAGTCACAGGTCTGGAGCCCAGGGGAGAGATTGTGGCTGGAGGTAGGAAGCTTGGAATCGCCACATGTGAAGAGATCACCTAGAGAAGTTGTGGTAGACAGAAGAGAGGCCCCAGGACCAAGCCTGAGCACCCCCCAACGTGTAGAGGCCAAGTACAGGAGGAGCCAGCCAAGGAACTGAAGGAAACCGAGGCCCAGAAGGGAGGACATGCCCAAAGCCACACAGGGGGTGGGCGGGCAGAGCCTGAGCTAGGACCCCCTCACCCCACACCTCCGTGGTGAGTGGCTGCCCTCACCTTCCAGACACCAACGAATGCATCCAGTTCCCATTCGTGTGCCCTCGAGACAAGCCCGTGTGTGTCAACACCTACGGAAGCTACAAGTGCAGGACCAACAAGAGGTGCAGTCGGGGCTACGAGCCCAACGAGGATGGCACGGCCTGTGTAGGTGAGTGGGGCCCCAGTGCAGACCGGCAGCGGAGGGAAGCGCCTTCCACCGGGGAGCTCTGGGTGGGCCGCAGAGCAAGGCCCCAGCCCCTGCCTTCTCCTGGCTGGATCGAGTCTCCTTAGACCCATGCTGGGTCTCCAGGGAAGACCATGACAGAGGCTTAGAGAAGCCCCATCACTGCCGCCATCACCTGAAGGACCCCAGGGTGCTATGTCCCAGCCTGAGGCTATCAGTCTTCTTTCATTTCCTAAAACGAGTGTTCCTACCTTGAAGTCAGCCCGTATTTTGGTAGCTGGGATAGAAGCTAGTGCCTGCTAAGCATCTTTGGCGGAATTTCTGAACTGGTAATTGTCTTCTTCCTCCCAAACTCCTTCCTCCACCCCCACCTCATCCCCACCCCCTTTCTCTCTTTCCCATCTTCTGTCTCCCTGCCCCATCCTTTTTGCAGCTCAAGTGGCCTTTTTAGGCGGGTATTCTTCTGCTGCCTTCAGAATCTCTGAGCCTCTCTCTCAGGCCTCCTATCTTTCTCTAGGCCTTGGACTTTGCCTTCAGTTATATGCACTTTAAATCCTGTCAATAAAGGAAGAAACAAAACAAAACTAACAACCTTTGTGGAAAACTAAATCTCTCTCCTGCTGCCTGTCTCTCTCTCCACGCCCAGTAGAATCTGCCGCGTGCTCCCTCTGAATGGACGGCAGGGTGGCCATCTTTGAAAAGGGAAGTTTGGGAGATACTGGGGCAACCTTGTTTGCGAAGCCTTTCTTTGCATGTTTTCTGAGAAAACAGAAAAGGAAAGTCTCCCCAATACCCCCTGCAGCCTCCCTCACACCTTCAGAAGAATCAAGATAGCGCTGTATCCTCCAATGTCCTGTGAGCTTCTTATTTTGCCCTTAACAAAGATGGCTCCCAAGTGGTTGCTTGCCCGGTCGGTTCGATAATGTATCATGTGCCTGCTGTTTCTGCTTTGCGTGCCCCGACTTCCTATGCTAGAGAAAGCCTTATTGGGGTCAGTGGCGATGATGGGCGGGAAAAGGGTGGTCCTGTGGGACTCTTGATAAAAATGTTAAAGTTTGAACTTGCTAAATCTTCCAGCCTCTTTTCTGGAGAAACTATGCCAATAAACTCTGCTAGATATTAGTACCTAGCTGGTGGAAAAAAGTGTCTGGGACAAGTAGATGCTGGCCGGAATGCAGCAGCCCTTCCATCATGGGGTGCTTGGAAAGCAAATCATGTTATGGGAAAAGTACCCCCTCCAGGCACGAGTAGTGGTTTGGGTGTATGCAGCAATGTTCACATTTGGGGGACCACGGTTGGGACCAGGTGAGGGAGGTGAGATGAGTGAAGGGCAGGCATAGAGGGTGTTCTCTGGGCCTTTTACCTGGAGGAAGTCACTTGTCCACTCTGGGACTCAGTTTCCCTAATCTAAATGACATGGGAGTTGGGCTGGTATTTCCCTAAGGGCCCTGTCCTTTGCAAGACTCCTCAATGTGTGGCTGGACATAGGCATGGCTCGTCTCAGGTTACCGTGATTTCTAGAAAGAAACTTGCAGCTTGGTCTCTGCAATATGCTCAGAAAACTAAAAGCTCCCATAGCCAGAGCACCCTTTGGGGATGATGTAAAGCCACAGAACATGCTCACAACCAGCTTCGGTAGTAAAGACTTGTTATAAAACACAGATCTATTCTTCATGGGGGAAAAAGTCACCCCAAGATATAATAAAATCACACTTAAGAATGCAGCAAGCCTTTTAAAAACATATTTAACAGAAAAACTACCATTTTCTGATACCAAAATAATACTCCCAATAAATCACAAAATATGAATTCCTTGTAGCTAGTGCTGTTTTTGTACTCAGAACAGGAGCTTAAATGAAAAGTTTTAAAATGAAAACAGCTACAATTTCTCTAAAAAGCATACACCAACTTAAAAATCACTTCACTTCTAAAGAAAGCCCACTCCTGTGTATCGACATAAAGTTAAAGATCTGACAGGGCTCCAGAGGTGACGCTCAGGCAGATGAAGGGATCCAGGTTGCTGTGCCCAAGGTCACAGAGCCAGCTGGTCCCCAGGCCAGGGCTGGAGCCCTTTCCCACCACGCCATCCTTGTCAGAGGGACAACAGGCAGCTCTGCCGCCGTTCAGACTATTCCGCAGCCATTCTGGAAGTTGCTGCCTTTTTGAAAATGAACAAAGTGGATCTAAGATAGTGAGATGGTACAGTCCAAAACCTGCAGAGGAGTGGTCAAGGACTTCAGGAGGTTCATGGTGACAACAAACTTCAGAGGATGCCTTATAGGTGATAACCATGGATCCTCTCACATCGAGTTTTCTCTAGCAGGGTGTATCTGTGGATAGAGCATATTTTACCCTACTGGGTGGGTGGAGTCAGGTGAGTTCCAAAGAGGAGTTCCAAGTACCCCTAGCTGCTAAGAACACAACTACAACAGCATTTGGACTCCAGGGTAAGGAGGCTTCCACTTGATTCATTCATTCATTCAGTCAATAAGTATTGGTTGAGCACCTACTATGAGCCAGTGCTAAGCTAGGCTCTAGGCATACAATGGCGAGTGAAGGAAGCGTGGCTGCCACCCCCACACTGCCTTCCCTCCAGCCAGACGGAGTCAGCCTCGTGCATGGGATGGGAGTGGCACCCCAAGGGGCTTTTCTGAAAAGTCTAGCTGAATACTTGGGTTGCTGTTCCAGAAAGCGAGGCTCTGCATGCATTCACTCATACATTCATTCAGCAAGCATTTATTGAGAACGTCCTGTATGGCGGGCACTAGGTCTCTCCCAGGAGAAGGTCAAATCCCCTGCCACCGAGATGCTTGTGCTGGAAGAAACAAAAGGCTAAAAGATACAGGGGACAGGTGGGTACTGGACCAACTCAGCGTTACCTGACCCCAAAACCAGGGCCTCCCCATGAAGCCAGGAGTCCAGGCTTTTGGAGCAGGTGCCTCAGGTTCAGCGCAGGTACTGGTCTGGGCTACACCAGCCCAGATGTGTGGGTGCGAGGCCACCCCCAAGCCAGCCAGCCTCAGCATTCCCACCCTATTCTTCTAATTCCTCTTCCTCTGAGACCCATGGGGGCTCGAACCCTTGCCTTCCCCTTCTAAGCTGGTACAAGTCTGTCTTTTCTCTGCCCCCTACCCCCGCTCGGGCTTCTGACATCTTTGTTGGCTTTCAGTGAACTTGAATTTGTAACAAAAATAGTAAATGCCTTCAGGAGCAGGCAAGTAATGAAATGGGCCCCGGAAGGGATTCTGCAAATGCAGGAGCTGGTGCTGGGCCCAACCCAGGCAGCCACAACTCTGCCAATGTTGCCAGACTTCCCGTTTTCAAGAAAAGCCCAATAACAATAATAATAACAACAACATCATTTTTATTTGGTCCAAGAATATTCCCCCTTCACCGGAAGGTACCCCTTAAGATAACAATAATAGCTTACATTTAGTGAGCTCGGTGTGTCTGGGTCGGATCCAAACTCTTTGCAAGAATCAGCTCGTTTAATCCTCACAACAGTCCGAAAAGGAAAGTGCTATAATTATCCCAAGTTTACAGATAAGCTGAGTGGTTTGTCTGGGGTCACACACTGGGACAGACAAAGGCAGGATTGGATTGCAGCTGTCTGGCTCCCAGCCTGCCCTCACAACTACGCTCCTTTCAATCGAGGTGGCTGACTGGCTTATGCAAAACCAATCTCTCATGCTGCCCAGAGTCCAGGGCTGGGCTTGGAAGGGAAAAATGGAGTCCCCAGAGTGCTAGTGATCTGAGACAATCCTCCCCACGGTCATGTTCAAGCCTGCAAGAGAAGATGGCTGTGTTCGTAGTGAGAGTCCCCTCACCAGGCAGAATGGCAAATCATCCATGAGTTCTCTGCACGCATCTACACAGTCACCAGCCCTGCTCTGGGAAGGTGCCATTCTGAGGGCCAGGAGTTTGATTATGTGTCACTCTGGCTGCTATGGCCCCCTCCTAGGGTCTGGGCATCACACCCAGACCAGTGCCACTGGACCTTGGCCCAAGCAGGAACTCTACTCCGGCCTCCAAGAGCCACATGGAGACGAGAGAATGAACACTTCATTTTCTCAGAGAGCCAGCTGAATTTTTCCAGCATATTCCATACGGATACCCCCACCCAGACTCCCAGCCCAGGAGGCAAGCCAAGTCCCTCCCCTCCTGCACCTCCCCAGGTTCAGCCTTCCATATGGCCAGAACTCAGCCACAGGGGCCAGGAACCTGCCAGGGACTGCTGTTGCGTCTCCTTAGCAACAGGCACATCCCGGAAGGAGGAAGGCAGGAGAGCAGGGGCTGGTTAACGCTGCAGATAACGCCAGCGCCTCCTGCAGCGGCTCGTCCTCTTAAGGAGCTGCCGTAGAGCAGGGACATGGTCAAAGGGGAGGCCAGCAGAGGGAAGGTGAGAGGCAAGAAGAGAAGAAAAACATCCTCAGGGAAAGGAGCTAACATTTACGCGATGCCTGGCATTTGCCAGGATCTTACATACATGTCTCCATGAATCCTCACACCCATCCTACAAGATAAATGTTATTAGTCTATTTTATTGCCAAAGAAACTGAGGCTCAGAAACAATACGTGACGCAAGGTCACATGGCTAGCTAAAGTGGTGAAAGCTATAATTCAAACCCACGACTGCCTAGCTCCGGAGCCTGGGTTCCTAAGCCCTATGCTGTGCAGTCTCCCGGTGACTGATAGCTGGGAAAGTCGTTTAACCAGGTGTTCACTCAACATACATTGATTGGACACGCACTATGTGCTCAGTGCTGTTCTAGTGGCTTGGGATACACGCGAACAATACTGGCAAAGACTCCTGCCCTTGCAACCTGGCAGCTAACAATAAGCATCCCGGGCATCTGCATGCTAGACGGTGGTACGCGCTGTGGGGCCGGGAGAAGAGCAGCAGCGAGGCGATGTGGCAGGGCCGAGAGGGAGGCGGGACACCATTCCCAATAGGGCGGGTCAGAGCAAAGATGTAGAGTGGGCAGGGTGTCCTTCAACCTCAGTTTTCTCATCTGTAAAATGGGATAATACATCACAGAGTTATTGTATTAAACTTGACATTGGTGCCTAGCACAGATTAAGCACCCAGTAAATTAGAGATATTATTATTAAGTAGCAAGTTCAGATGGAGCCCTGGACCTAATTCAATGCCAAAGCTCCAGTGCTTCCCAGGACACCCTGCTCCGGCCAGACACCTGGGAGCCGACGGTGAGCAGGAAAGAGACGGCAAGACCACAAATGGCCACAAGAGGGCAGAGCCACTCTTCCTGGGGCCCAGGCTGTCTGTGAGTCGCTTGGTTCTCACGTGGTGCGGTTCCCAGAGAGGTCAGTCACAAAGTAAGGGAACCGAGCAGGTGGGCGTGGGACTGACCGGGCTCCACAGAGCAGAGGTCACCGGGAACTAGTGAACCCGGCTGGGGGTTCAGCCCTCACAGTCACGGGACCCTAAGGCATGAAACTCAGAGGCACCCACAAAGTCATCCGGTCCTGCCCCATCCTTTTCAGATGTGGAAACTGAGGCCCAAAAAGGAGCTGTGATGTTGCCAAGGACCACAGCCAAGCTGGGAATCTGCCTCCTCCCTGGCCACTCTGCCCGCTGCTGCTCGGAAGAGCTCAGCCCCAGCCACTCCCAGCGCCCTTCTCCAGAAAGCTCCAAGTGTTCCAGAAGCAGCAGCGTGTGAGCAGTTTCAGGAATAAGGAGCACAGCGCCTGCTCTTCCCATTTGCTGATGGGGAAACTGAGTCAGGGTACATGCCCACCAAGTAGCGAAAGAGCCACATGGGCCGTTGGAACACAGCTGGGATTAGAGATCGGAGTGATCAGAGACCCAAGTACAGGGAGGGGCCTGCCCAGCAGAGGACAGAGGCGGCAGGAGCAGGGAAGACGAGGGTGGGGCGGAGGGAGAACCCGTGTCACCCCTTCCCAGACCTCAAGCCCCTCCCTGCCTGCCTGGCAGAAGGAAAGCCGTGCGGGGCCAGAACAGCTCCTGGAAAGGTAGCTCCTCTCCTCCAAGGTCAGCTGCAGAGCAGCCATGAAGGATCACATCCGCCAGGAGCATTTAATGCATCCCCCAAAGCTAAGGGCTCACTTTCCTCCCTCCAGCCCAGACCAGGGTGCAGAGCTCCTGGGGAAAGAGAAAAGTACCCCCAATTCCCCAACTGCTCGTGGGGACCACAGCAGAGGGACAAGTTTAGGCAAAAGGGAAGAAGGTGACCCAAATATACGCTGTCTCTGCAGTTCGTGGTCCCCAGACTCAAGGTTTCCAGCCCTCAAAGGCAGACGCAGAGGGGAGAGAGGGAGAAGGAAACGTGGGGCCGTCCCCAGGGCCCTCAGTCGCTGCGAAGTCGTCATGCCTCGGCGCACGGCAGGAGATGTCTCGCAGGGGCCAAAGTGCCCTGTTCTTTCTCAGCCGGTGAAAAAACCCCATGGCCCTCCCTCCCCGCTTCCTTCCGTGCTTAAAATGTTTTCCTCGCCCAGAGACTCTGGGTCAGCCAGACGTGAATCCAAGACACCCCACCTGTGCACTCTGAAGTGGCCTTAAGCAAGGTACTTCCTCTCTGAGCCTCAGTTTCTTCATCCGCAAAATGGAGGCAGCGATAACACCCTCAGAGTCATTGCAAGGCTCCGTGGAGATACAGCCCGTGGAGCACCCAGTGCGGCGCCCAGATTGACGAAATGCGGAGATTATCCCAAAACCTGTTCCAGGCCCTTTAGCCTCCTGGTTTCACTTCTAGCAGTGCCTGATTTTACAAGAATCCATAAGCCATTAACTGGGGAGATATTAGGCTTCTAAGAATCCTTCCCAACAAGACGCATCCATCACTCAGAGTTACAGGTGAGGAGCTCATTCTGGGTCTGGGTTAATATAGCATCTCCCCTTTGAAGAGCTCTGGCCTGTGTTTAGATTTGCACTGGGAGCCCAGGGCCGACTGTTAACCACCCATTCACCTGCCTCCCCAGGCTCTGCGAGCGTCCGTCTCAAGCCAGGCAGGCCTCTCGCTCATCTCTGATCCCTCAGTCATCTCCCTGCACCCATCTTTTTTGTATCTATCCACTTATCCCGCCTTCCGTCCACCCACCCACAGTAGTTCACCCTCTAGGGCCGCAGGCCCACACTTCCCAGGCAAAGCACCCAACTCGCATCAGTGGTGTTCAGGGAGCACTGAGCAGGGGTGCTCGCTTCCTCCCCTCCTCTCCCGGGACAGGTAGAGGCCATGAGCAGAGCCACAGTAACAGGGCCAGAGCAATGCTACTGAGAGCTGCTGCCCAGCACAGGGCATGGCCTGGGGTCACTTTATTGAGTTATAAGGTGACCGTGTGCAGGTGAATTGTGTCGTTCGGTGACCACTGCCTGTGCATTGGCCTGAGCTGCTTCTTGCTGGCACGTTGCCCCGGGGGGTCTGCGGGTTACACATCTGTATAGTCTCACCTCCTCCTGCCAGGCTGCGATGGGTGCACCTCTGTTCACTTGCCCAGGGTGAGGCCTGTGACAAGCACTTGGGGCAGGGGGAGGGAGAGGGTGAGAAGGAATGAGACAAGACCCTCACCCTCAAGGAGTTACCGATCAATCGGGGGCAGCAGGGAAAGGACTGTCGCCGTCTGCGAGGTCTTGTAAGCTGTGCGTAACGTTTCCCCCTTCCCGGGCCTCGCACGGCTCTGCACTCAGGTGGTGGCTGGTCCCCAATCACTTTTCCATTACAGAAATCGATAATGTGAATTACTCCAAAATAACTAGCGCCTTCATGCCCCTGCAAAGCTAATTTTTCTGAGTCTGCATTTGCCTGCGTGCTTCTCTCTGCATCTGGAATCTGTCTTTATGAGTCAATCCAGGGACAGCCGAGTCTCTCATCTGACTGTGACATAGTGTGGCAGAGTGAGAGTCAGAGACTTAGGTTCAAGTCTCCCTTCTGGCACTAGCTGAGGGCCCTTGTCAAGCTACCTAACCACCTGGAATGTCAGTTTCCTCATCTATAAAATAAGATTTCAAATATAACCACCCACCAGAGTGCTAGAGAACTCAATGGAATAACAACGTACATGAATGTTCCTGGCATTTACTAGGGAGTCATTGAACCCTTAGATAATTATCTGTTTATTCTCTGCAAGAATCTGAAACCTGCTATAAATCTATATCGCGAGGCCACCATATAATGAGGTCCTGGTGTCACTTCTACAATAACATCTTGCATGGGAGAAACAGATTGCCACTTCACAAATATATGCATTCTCATAACGCTCTCAGTTTGCAAGTGACGAAGCTGAGACTCAGGAGGGTTAAGTGAATTACTGGGGGGCCCCCGGCTGGTGCAGCCCTTCGGCTCCCCTCCCGCTTTCCCACCTCCTCCCTCACCCCCGATTCCAAACGCGGGCCCCTGCGCAGCTCCAGATGCCGCGTGCTAAGTTCTGCCGGCCAGCAGGGGCCGAAATGACAGGCCCTTTGAACAGCCTCTTGGAGGAAGAGCCACAAGCTCGGCGCAGCCTGCCCTCGAGCTTCCGGGAGAATAAATCCTCCTAGAAGTCCCCGAGAAGCATCCTGTAGAAACTGCCGAGGGCTGGGCTCTGAAAGGAAGGACATAAACTGACAATGGCACCTACTTCCTGCCAAGCACATTCTCGGCCAGTTTCTCACTGATTTCTCAAAACAGTTGTTCTTAACCTTTCGGGGGGTTGCATACCCCTTTGAGAATCCGCAGAAAGTGTGGACTCTCTTCCTCCAGGTAAAGGTACGTATTATGCATACAAGTGCAGGGGTGAAGGTTAAGGACTCCTGGTGCCAACCTGGGCTGTTTTAAGGTTTTCTTGGGCACCAGGGACGCCCTCATGGTATCAAACATTTTCAGATGCATCCGCAACCCCACGGTAAATATTACGCACACACACACAGACAGAGTCGAGTAGAACCGTAGTTCTCTGTTTGACACAATGTGTTATCTCTGTAGATATTTAATGAGTATCAGTGCAGATGTTTCAATTCTGTACTTTCTTTTCCTATTTTGGAGCTGATACACTTTTCTGGTAAATTTTATTGAAATGTGTCTCAAGTACAGAAAAAGACACAGATCTTAAGTCCGTGAATCTCCCAGAAGTGAGCGCCCTGTGTCGCTGGCACTCTGGTCAGGAAGCCCCCTCGTGCCTCCCCATCCACTGCCCCCACCCAGCGCAACCTCGCCCCGACCGCTGGCACCAAAGGTTGGTGTGGCCTGTCTGTGAATTTGCTGCGGGTGGAATCGAACAGTTCACACTCATTTTGTGTGTGGCCGCCTTTGTGGAGCCAGCAAACTTTTCATTCAGGTCTCAGACATTTTCAGAGGCCTATAAAAGGCTCACAGCTGTAGGTACTGTTGAGACCCGGGGTTTTCAACTTCCCTTCACATTGGAACCACGGAGGGAGATTTTTAAAATCCTGAAGCCCAGGCCGTGCCCCAAAACAATTAAATCAGAATCTCTGGGACTAACCTCCAGCATTGCTGGTTTTCATCCTCCCAGGTGACACCAATCAAAGCCAAGGTTGAACCCTCAGGATCCCAGTTTTACAGGCGAGGAAACTGAGGCTCCAGGAGTCCCCACCCTGTGTTAATGTCATGAAGCCGGGGCTGAAACCCGGGTCTGACTGGGAGTGGTCCTTGCCTTGCCTTGTCCCTGGGCGAATAGTGAAGCCGACACCAGGCGGGGCTGCCTGCTGCTGGCCCTCCTCGTGGGGGTCCTCGCAGAGGGAGGTGGAGGTTCCCAGGCTAGTGGTGCCCAGAAGGCACAGGGACTGGCCACGGGGAGATAGAGTCGCCAACACTGGCCTCCGCCTTGGCCCCGCACCTCTGGAAGGTGGAGAAGGCTCCCTGCACATGGCAGCAGCTGCCAGTGTGGAGTCACGGGGGAAGTTGCACAACAGCTGATTAGCTCTCCCCACCTCCCCTGCCACCTTTGATTCCCGGGTGCAGTGCACGATTCCTCCGCTCAGCGGCACCCCGAGCTTCTGTAAACCTTGTGGTTTTGCACACGCCCTGTCTGCAGCTGAAGGAACCAGATGGCAGAGGGCTGGCGGCAGGGAGGGGCAGAGCGCAGCAAGAGCTGCCCAGGCATGCCTAGGTGGCTGGGGCCTTCACATGGGCCCCGGGGGACCCCCTGGCTGAGGCAGGAGCAAGGTTCCTCTGCTCCCTGGGTCCTGATGGGACCTGTCCCTGGCTAGCAAGGGGGACACAGGGACATGGCTGTCACCAGACCCAGAAGAGAGGCCACTTCCCCCAGAACTGACCTGGCAAAGAGAAGCCACACCTCACCTGACCACAGTGAGTCAGGTCCCCCACTGTCCCTCACCGGGCTGTCATGCCCAGGTGAGGGCTCCCGCATGCCCAGGAGCACAGCCCACCCACACTCCTGTGGTGCCCTAGGCATGGAGGTACCAGCCCTGTCTCAGAGCCCAGGCACAGCTCCAAGCCCTTCCCTGGGAATCAGACCATAACCCTAGGATGTCTGTGGCCCTCACGGGGCTGAGGCAGCCTCTGAAGCTGGATCTGTCTTCCTCCCAGCAGCGGGATCAGATGCCTAGATTCAGAGCCAACCTCTGCCACTTCTTAGCTGTGTAACCCTGGGCAGGTTACTTCACTTTTCCAAGCCTCAGTGTCCTCATCTGTAAAATGGGAATAATAACAGTCCACACCACAGAGGGTTGTTGTGAGGATTGAATGGTGAATTATGTAGTCTTAGCCTAGTGCCTGGCACATAGTAGGTGCTAACTAAATGAAACTACAATTGTCGTTGATGATGGTGGTGACTATTGCTACTATTTGAAAGTGTAAGGGCTGAGTGTCTCTCAGCCACACAAGCACTCAGAGTTGGTTTTCCCAGTCTGGTAAATCCTCACCCTCTCCCCAGGACAGCTGGGCTCAGGTTCATATCTGGCCTCAGGATAGCACAAACTTCCTATCCCCAAACAGAACGAACTTGCCCACGCGTTAGAGAACAAGCTTGCTTGTGGCAACCCACACACAGCCTGGGTTGAGCAGAGGTAGTGAGTCCAGGCTGTCTGAGGCTCAGGCAAGCACCAAGCTGCTTCTTAGAACAGTGAGCACAAGCGTGACAGCCACCCAGAGTCCCATTTAGCACCATCTAGAGGGGACTGGAGCCATTGTCCCCATAGTCTGCTGAGATCCTCCCTGGGAACAGACCGTTGGCCCACAGACCTGAGTGTGACCCCAGCTTCCTGACAGCCTCAGGCAACTTCCCAGCTGGGGCCATCCCCACCATGTCAAGGAGACCTCGGTTCCAAGCTTGGGCACTGTCATCAGCAAGCAGCTGTGTGACCTGGGGCAAGTCACTCACCCTCTCTGAGCCTCCATTCCACCCCTATAAGATAAGAGGACTCAGGTGATCTTTAAATCCCCTCCCAGCTCTAGCATACGGTTTTAGCAAAGTATCTGGCACATGGTAGGTGCTCAATAAATAATAAAATTCAAGACACAACTCTTCAAGGTTCCAATATCCACCCACTTTCTCATCTTTAGCACTGAGTGACCCATGTGATCCAGTCCCTAACAGGGCCCTACCCAGGGGAAGAGCTCGAGAAATGAGTATCTCTAATTAATCAATTACTTCCGGCCTGCCTTTCAGCCCAACCTGCTCCCCTACCCACGGCTGCGAGAGCCCCAAGGATTCCAGATTAGAGGCGCTAGAGTGTCTGCCTCCCCAGGGCACGATAAGCTCCAAGAAGCCCCTGTGACAGGTCCAGCTCAGGCAGCCGAGTGTCCCCTCACATGATCCTGCGGCGCAGAGCTGGCCCCCCATCGCCACGGGGCAGAGAAAGCAGCACAGAGCCTCAGGCTGGGCAAATCCTTTTATTGGAAAAAGAAATAAAAGGCCACAGCATTTCCCGTGCCCAGGCCTCCCATGGGAGGTGCGCAGGTCAGACACAGTGCCCAGCCACGCAGAGGGCCCGGGTGGGCACGGGCCATGGCCAGGGGGCTGCAGCTCTCCAGGGGGATCCTTGAACCAGGACTCACTTGGGCTCAGGATTTCCTGAGGCCTCGGGGACTGGGCCGACCCTCTCTAGCTCTCTGGGTAGGCTCCGCTTCCCGCACGCTGCTCCCATGTCCAGTAGAAAACCTGACCCCTCTTTGGTTCCAGAAAGCTACCTGCAGTGGCTGGTCTTGCATAGCCGCTTCTAGCACCTCCTGCCGACTGAGGTAGGCAGCCCTTTCTGTCCACCTGCAGGGCACCAGGCCCAGAGCTGCTGCCTTCCCACCGGCTCCCCTGGGCCCTGGGAGCCAGGGCACCATTGGCTGGATGTCCCCTCTTTCCTTGCAAGGAGGGGGTCCGCCTGTGCCCCTACAGGTTGCCAGCTCCTTTGAATGTCCAAGGAAGCCTCACCTACGCAGCCTCAAAGAGCCCCGGAGCCTAGGCAGGCTGAATATGCAACGTCTGTGGCCCATTGTCCTGTCATGGGGGGCTGGGAGAGGGACACCGAAGGCCACCCAAGTTTGGCTCTGCTCTCCTGGAACCCCTGCTTCTTTCCCGCTAGAATGTACACAGCAGAGTCAAGGTGGGGGAGAGCCCGGGAAGAAGAGCCAAGCTGGCAGCACCAGGCAAGGGGCGAGGGGCTTTAGGACATTTATTTACAGGGAACCAGGCTGGACCTATGCAGGGAAGAAGCCACAGACCATCATGTAGCAAAGACAAGGCAGGATGCACAGGGACAGTCACTGGCCTGGCAGCCAAGGGGAACGTACAGGTGCTCTCACACACACAGACACACACACTCGTGCACACATGCACTCATGCACACACACATGTGCATACACTCACACAGATGCGCTCACAAATGCACCCACATTCGCGCACACAGTGCACACACTCATTCTCACAGACACACAGGTTCTAATCTCAGGAAACTGGCTCCAGTTCAGAAGGGCCAAACCCCCCAAGGCTACATCTCTCCACCAACAGCTTCTCCAGGCCCCCGTATAACCGCCCAGAGCCCCAGGCCATGTGCTCCATGACCAGTGTCTGGCGGCCTTCAGAGTCTCAAAGTTGGACCCTTCTTGCCAAGGCTGAGACGGCCTCCAGCTCTGGGTGCAGGACAGGAAAGCCACAGGTCTGGAAGAGGGCAGGAGCGGGCTGAAGGGCTCCCCACCATGGCACCCATCTCCCCAGACCTCAAATACAGCAGAGGCAGGATCACAGACAGGCAGGGGCCCCGCACTGCGTCAGAGGGAGCAGACACTGGGAGACGGCCGCAGGGAGCGGGGCCGGAGGGGAGAGAGTCTGGGTGGACATGGGCTTTGGGACAAGGAATCATGCCGGGTGGGAATTCTCTGTGTGACATACTTGGGTCCCCCTTGGAGGGCTGGGAGAGGGGCTGCAGAAAAGGGGGGCTGTCTAGATTGTGTTCTCCCCACCCCAGCCTTCCCTAGGAAGGTCTGGCTCCGTGTGGCCCAGACCAGCCCTATCAGGGAAGGAGAGCCCCCCGGTCAGGAAGTGGACTGATCCTGCCAGGGGGTGAGGGGCAGGGGACGGGGGTTGATGGCCTGCAGGAAACGCTAGGCCAGTCACCTTCCCTCCCACCCCGGGCAGCAGGGCAGGCCCAGAGAATGGCTCAGAAGCGGGTGCTCTGGTAGCGCAGCCGCCGCAGGTCTGCAAGGCCCTCACTCCGGCCGTACACCTCCCTGCAGGGACTCTCGGCCAGTCACCGGGCCCCAGCCCCACCACCCCCACCGCTGCTGCTGCCACTGCCACTGCTGCTGCCGCTGCTGGAGCTGCCGCTGCTGCACCGGTCCTCGTAGATGGAGATCTCAATCTGGGGTCGGCGGTCAAGGAGCACTGCAAGCCGCCCAGCTGCTGAGCAGGGGCCGGACAGGAGCCAGTGGGTGCAGGCCGGCAGGGGCGTGGGGAGCTGGGCTGGGCTGCCTCCTAGACGGTAGGGATGTGGCGGCCTGGGAGCTGGACGCCCCAGGGCTCCCCAAGCCCATCTGTGCACGTTACTCAGCTAACAGCTATGGAGACTCGTAGGGCCGGGCACTGTGCTGGGTGCACACCATGGTCACATGAGGTGAAGTCCCTGCCCTCACGTTGCTTACATGCTCGTGAGTCTAATGACCATATCTTAGGACACGATGTGCCCAGGGAGGTGGTGTTACCGCACAGGAAGTGTGAGGGCTTTGGTGTCCTGAATTCAAATCCTGACTCACCCACTCACCTAAGTGACCTTAAACCCATCACTTAACTTGTTAGCCAACAACTATGGCATCTGTAAAATGGGGATAATAATAAAATCTTGGGGTTATAGTGTAGATTAGATAAAATAATGTATGTAAAGCACTAAGCGCAACACCTGCTACATAGTAAAGGATCAATAAAAAGAAGCACCTATCACTGGGCTTTGTAAACATGATTCTGGGCGTTTGTTTTCTTTACTCTTTTCCTCAGTTTTCCAGCAAAACGTATATTTTAACAATTCTACTCTTCTTGCTGTTAAATAGGGGGAGGGATGTGTGCACACCTGGGCCACACTACCCCAGGTGAGAGGTGTGCACACCTGGGCCACACTACCCCAGGTGAGAGGTGTGCACACCTGGGCCACACTATTCTAATGGGAGGTATGCACACCTGGGCCACACTACCCCAGGTGAGAGGTGTGCACACCTGGGCCACACTATTCCAATGGGAGGTGTGCACACCTAGGCCACACTATTCCAGTGGGATTGTGTGCACACCTGGGCCACACTACCCCCAGGTGGGAGGTGTACACACCTGGGCCACACTATTCCAGTGGGATCTGTACATACCTGGGCCACACTATCCCATATGGGAAGGTGTGCACACCTGGGCCACACTATCCCAGATGGGAGGTGTGCACACCTGGGCCACACTACCCCATGTGGGAGGTGTGCACACCCAGTCACACTGCCCCAGGTAACGTCAGAACCATGGCCCACCCCTGGTCCTGACTCCTACTGGGACTGAGACCTTGGGGACATCACCTCATCCTATATCTCATGTTTCTCGTCTGTAAAGCGGGCACGAGATGAAATGAGGACAACACGAAATTGTGGATTGTGGACTGCAAATGAATGTGGTGATTTGCATATTCCTGGAAGGTTTCTTGTAGTTAAGAGTGGCCTGGCCTTAAAGCCTGGCCGTGACATTCACCAGCTGCACGACTCTGAGGCAGTCATTTAACATCAGCGTCTCCATCTATAAAGGGCGCGAGAGCCACCCACCTCATAGGATTGTTGTAAGAAGTACTGAATTCATATTTTCAGAGTGCTTACTATGATATCTGGCACACGCTAAGCACTGATTGCATACGGCTCAATAAGCGCAAACCCTGAAACTCACAAAGCCCCAATAACTTATGGTGGGGGAGGGGGCCCAGCGATGCGGGGAATCCTGGGAAAACCCTGAGCGGAGGCCCCTAGGGTGGCCCCCATTTCCTGGCAGCCTCCCCAGGGACCCCACTGGTTGTCAGCCCTGCGCCCTCGCACAGAACAGCCCAGAAGGATACAACCCTCATCCCACGCTCCACGGGGTCCGTGAGCAGGAGGCCTCGAGGCGCAAAGATCTTCTCATTCTGCTCCTGGATGTAGCGGGAAATCTTCTTGAGAACCTGCGAAGGGAGGGGCGGGTGGAGGATGAGCACGCAGCAGGGCATCCCGGGCGAGGGGACGCGGAGCAGGTCAGGCAGGGGCCACCTTCTCGTAGTGGGTCTCCATGCAGAGGAAGATGAAGTAGGCCGTGGCGCAGGCCAGGCAGCCCTCGAGGTAGGAGCTGCCCCCGATCTTCTCGGCCTCCGCGTAGAAGCCGTTGAGGGTCTTCACGGTCTCCTCGAAGAGCTGCCGTTCGATCTGAGGGAGAGAGGGGCAGAGCCAGGCTGCGGTTAGCCTCCCTGGAATGTGGACAGTCACAGGCAGGGCTCAGGGTGACAGTGGTGGGGTCACGCGGCGGGTGGGCGATGACATATTGGCACACAGACAAGACCAGAGAGGCTGCAGGCGGAGCAGAAAGAGCACTGGTCTGGGATTTAGGAGACCTGGGGGCCGGTCCAGACTTGGCCCCCAACTGGCTGTGGGAGCCTGGGCCTAACCATCTAGGCCTCCGTGTGCTCATCTATAACACGGGCATAAGAATGGCTGCTTGGCCTCCCTCGGAAACAGGAAACTCCCGTGATATCCTAGACGTTTTCTGCAGAAGATCAGACAAGTATTCTGACTTTGACACCTCCCATCTTGACGGTTGTGTGAGAGCTCAGGACCAGTTCACAGAGGCTCTCTGTGTGTGGATGGGACTCCAGCGGCAGGAGACTGCTGGGGAGAGAGCTCAGGAGTGTCTCCAGTGGGGGGGGCATTTCCTCCTAGCTCAGAGGTCACCCGGAGCACCACAGCCCGTGTACTTGGACAACTGAGCTGTCCTGCCTGTACCCCTAATAATAATAATACATATTAAGCACTTTCTGTGTGCCAGGCATTTTTATATACTCTTTCATTTAATCCTCATCACAATTCTATCAGAAAAGTATACTGTCATCCCCGTTTTACGGGTGGAGACTGCTCTGTGGTTCTAAGACCACACGGACCATGTGCTCCCTGGTCCCAGCCACCGCAACTTCTGGCCTCTTCACCGGCCTGCCTGGCCTTGCCCCTGCCCTGACTTCCTGTTACAGTCAGATCATGTCACAGCTCTGTTCAAGGGCTCCCAAAGTCTTCCCATTTCTCTCCAATTAAAATCCAAGAAGCCCTCGCAGTGCCTGCCAGGCCCTCCGAGGGCCCATCTGGTCCGGGCCACAAGCCTTGCTGCTCTACCTGGGGGTCATCTGCCCCAAAGGACAGGCATGCTAAGATGAGAAAGAGTCCTACATTCTCTCCAAAAGCTGGTTGGGGTTGGGATCAGTCAAGGCCAGCCCTGCCCCACCTTCCCAGACCCACTCAGATCTACCTGGGCTGCTGGATGGAGAGGTTAGGATCCGCCCTGCCCTCCCCAAGCCCAGGCCAGCTCCAGGGACAAGGGCTGAGTGCACCCTCAGAACCAGGAGCAGCTGATGCCTCACAGGGGACCTGTGGCCGGTGCGTCACCCAGGTAGCTGAGCCTAGAGGCAGGGGCCGTGGGCAGAGCCCTGGGCTGGCTACCTGTGATGACACCCAGCAGACTCCAGGGTGGAATGTCGGGCTCTCCCCTTTGCCCAAGGCGGGGAGGAGGGAAAGCAGCCTCCAGCTCTTCCTTTGGGTCTCTGTGCTTTCCCTGCCACGACTCTGATCACAAAGACATCTAGTTTTATCTGGACCGCGAAGGATGCCCTTGCATCAGTAAGAAAATAAGAGTCCTGGGAAAAGGCAGAGAAGCCGGGCACTGAGGCCCTTCTACTGTTTCCCAACTCCCATGAGTAACTTCCTCTTTCTGTCCCTCGGTTCCCTCTTCTGAGAGGGATGGACAAGTGTGGTGCCTCTCAAATTTTAACGCATATACGAATCACCCAAAGATCTGGTTTAAAATGCAGATTTGGGCTGGGTGCAGTGGCTCACACCTGTAATCCCAGCACACTGGGAGGCCGAGACAGGAGGATCACTTGAGGCCAGGAGTTCGAGACCAGCCTGGGCAACATAGTGGGACCCCATCTCTACAAAAAATTTAAAAATTAGCCAGGCATGGTGGCACATGCCTGTATTCCTAGCTACTTAGGAGGCTGAAGTGGTAGGATGATTTGAGCCTGAGTTTGAGGCTATAGTGAGCTATGATGGCACCACTGCACTTTCCTGGGGTGACAAAGCAAGACCCTTTCTCTTAAAAAAAAAAATATGCATATTTGGATTCAGTAGATCCAGTATGGGGCCTGACATTCTGCATTTCTAACGAGCTCCCAGGTGATGCCGATGTGGTCAGTCCACAGACCACACTTACAGTAACAAGGACTTAGTGGTTCTCAACTCCAGCTGCGCACTACAATCATCTGAGCAGTTTTTAAAGCCTACGACGCCCGAGTCTCCCCCTGCCAGGAGATTCTGAGTCAAACGGTCTGGGAAGGGGAGAATGGATCACAGCAGCAAAGGCTACCACTGCCCAACCTTCCCCAAGCCGACGCCCTGCAAGTTCCCTTTTTCAAAGCTCCCGGTGCCTCTAAGGTGCAGCCCAGGGTGAGAAGCAGCACTGTGCTAGAAGCCCTGCGGGTCTCCAGGTGTGATCTATGAATCACGCAATTCCGATTCACCTGGGGATTCCTCAGTAAACACTAAGATTTAAACAATTATGATTTAAATTAATTTTAAAATTAAAATTTAAAACAATGCTGATGTGGGGCCCTACCCCCAGAGATTCTGATTTAATTGGTTTGGGGTGAGGCCTGGGCATCGGGATTTTTTAAGCTCCCCAGGAAATTGTGATGTGCAGCCAAGGCTGAGGTCAGCTGCTAACAAATGGAGATTCCTGAATCGCAGTCCAACAACCGCAGCGGCACCTCGGGATGACACATGTCGTCAGGAATTTCCATTTGTTTAACAAGCTCTCCACATGATCCTCACGCAGCTGAAATTTGAGAGCTGCTAGACTAAAATAATCTCTGAGGCTTCTGCAGCTCTAACTTTGTACAGGGAGGCAGCCATTTCTCCTTCCATTTGAGGTGGCTGAACAACTCACGTGTGCTATGACATTATGCGCCGTATGATCCTCGTACAAAACACATGCCAGTGAGACCCTCTGTTCCATCATGGCCCTGGGTTTCAAGCTTAGGAAAAGGCGTCCTTACCCGGCTGTCCAGCTCCGGGGGGAACTTGGTCTGGAACTGACAGATGGTCCCATCGCTGTAGTCTCTCTGGATAAAGACCTTGGTGGCCAGCGAGGCACTTCGCCGGAGCTCCTGCAGATTGTGGACCTGAGGAGATGTATAGCAGACACGAGTGGAGGGTGACCATCCGTCCCGATCTATCTGAAACTGAGGGATTTCCCAGAATGTGTGTCTTTTAGCGCTAAAACCAGGAAAGTTCCCGGCACAGGCAGATGGCCTGGCCATACTGCAAGGGCTCCAGGAGGGCCGTGGGAAGCAGACTGCGGAGTTCACACGAGAAGCTGCCCTGAGCTCTCCCAGAAAGATCTTTTAAAGACCTAAAGCAGGGCCAAAGCTGAGCCAAAATGAGAAGTTCTAGAACCATCGACAGAGCCAGAAACAAATTTTAACAAGAGGAATGAGACCTCCTGGTGGCCAACCCAGACTCTTCTCCCAATCAATACCTCTCGCCCCTCCCCCCCCACACATACACACACACACACACACACACACACACACACGGCAGGACCTTTCACGCTTTCATTCATTCACCAAGAACCGAGTGTTCTCAACTCGCGAGGCCCGAATTGGGGAACCCAGTGCTGAGCAAGACTGAAGCCTCAGACCCTGCTGAGTGGATCTTGTGACATGGATGGGGGCGGGGACCATGTGGGACAGACAAGTACCTGATGTGCCACTGAACTCAGAGACCAGCCAGAGAGCATCACAGATGTTCCCCACCTCCAGCACTTCTTACCACAGGAAAGACAGGGCCCGTGAATGTCCAAACTTCCCCAGAGAAAAGTGTGGATGAAGTGGACTCAGGCCAGAAACTGAAGAAACAGCCTGGGGTGATTTCCATCCCTGGTACACCCCTTTGGACTGCCACTGATACCGACTCTGGCATTTGGGGCCATGGGCTCAAATCCACAGAAGGCCCCTTCCTTCCACCTCTCCAGCCTGTCACCTGCATTCAAGACAAGCATCCCACCCAACGTTGGAGCCACATGGAGACCAGGCGGCAGAGGCAGAGTGAACAGCCAGTCCATCCCGCGTAATTAAGCTGAATCCGTTCAGTCACTCGGCACTCATTGATGAAGTCCCTGCTACTGCCAGGCTCTGCAGGGGCCAACAAAAGACAGCCTGGGAGCTCCGTGAGGAAGACAAGTAAATATATAATGAATTAGACAGTGATAAATGCTACAGAGAAGTAGCATCTTACCCAGAAATGCTTACTCAGAAAAGGCTTCCTAAAGCCTGTGTTGAGTGCTGAAGGAAGCCAGTGGTAGGGGACAGGCGGGAGTGGGGAGAGGGAGGAAAAGGCAGCCCTGACAAAAGGAGCAGCTGAGCAAAATGAGGAAGATAGAAGAGCACGTGGTCTATGCCAATGGCCTGAGGCAGATTACAGCCAGACTGGAGCTGGTTTGCAGATTAGATAAGAGCAGTGGGAGGCGAGAGGAGGCAGGGTCAGATCCCAAGGAGCTGGAGGCGCTGTTTAAGATGGAAGATACTTAAACTTGCTTAAAAGCTGCGGGAAAGAAGAAAGAAAGAGAGAAAGGTTGTCAATAAGGTAGGAGGAGGCCAGGCACAGTGGCTCATGCCTGTAATCCTAGCACTCTGGAGGCTGAGGCAGGAGTATAGATTGAGGCCAGAAGTTTGAGACCAGCCTGAGCAAGAATGAGACTCCCCCTCTCATCTCTACAAAAAATAGAAAACTTAGCTGGGCATGGTGG
This sequence comes from Indri indri, assembly GCA_004363605.1. Lineage (NCBI taxonomy): Eukaryota > Metazoa > Chordata > Mammalia > Primates > Indriidae > Indri > Indri indri. The sequence continues at coordinate 34,846 of RJWJ010006294.1, forward strand.
CACACGCCTGTAGTCCCAGCTACTTGGAAGGCTGAGGCAGGAGGATCGTTAGAGCCCAGGAGCTGGAGCCTGCAGTGAGCTGTGATGACACCACTGCACTCTACCCAGGGCAACAGAATGAGACCCTGTCTCAAAAAATAAAATAATATAAAATAAGGTAGAAGGAGCAAATAATTGATGCATCAAGGTTCTGAAAAGGTGGGAATCTGAGAACACTATATATGACTTTCCTAAATCCAGCCGAACCTTAATCCATGTAAGAAATGTGGTTCCAAAGTATTGTGATTGGATTAAATGATGTATAAGCACCCCTCCAGGCTTAATATTCCTTGATTCCTCTAATCAAGGTTTTCACGGAGAAAGTCCCCTCGACATCTAGTAGGATCCTATGGTAACGCCTAGAAATAAAGAATGCTTTGGTAATACAAGCACATGAATTGTTAATGTGTCTGCTCTGTCTGGTTAAGGTTTTATGTTGTATTTTCAAAGGAAAAGGAAGGGGCTATGGCCTTCCTCTCCCCTTCTAGAACCAACTTACGAGAGCCAGCTGATCCTGAGGATGGACTTCCCTAATCCTAGAAGGATCATTCTGGCAGTTTTGTGGGAAGTGGGGCCAGTTGGAGGGATGATCGTCTTTGTAGCAGTCCAGGGGAAAACTAACGTGGGTCTGAATCAAGAAAACTGGTGGTGAGAATGGAAAGAGAAGGAAGAAACAGTGCTTCAGCCATTCTGACACGGACTCAGCTTCCTCCCCTCCAGCATCCTCCTTGGTCTGTGCCCGAAAGCACGCATGCATACACACGTGTGTGCCTTCATGAAGGCATGTGTCTCTAGTGACCAGCTGGCTGTTGACCAGAGCCATTTCTTCTTCCTCCTAGGCACACAGCTAGACTAATTCCCAGACTCCTTGGCAGTTGGGTGTGGAATGTGAGTGGAAGTGATGAAGGCCAGGTCTAGGCTTGACTCATAAAAATGTGTCACCCCTCTGTGCCACCCCTCCCTGCTCTTTTCTCTTCCCTGGAAGCCAGTGGAGCCGTGTGTCGAAAACAGAGGCACCACACGTTGGAAAGAGCCTGGGTCCCTGAATCACTGCCGGGAAGAGACTTACCTACTGATCAGGAACACCTGTCTGGGATTTTACTGAGCAGGAAACAGATTTCTACTGTATTGAGCCATTAAGATTTTAGGATGCTACCTTAAACAATATAGTCCCATGTCCTCTTGGCTTTGATCCATGGGTTCTAAAATGGTCAGAGTGCGAAGGGCCAACACCCTTTCCAACCTCAACAATATTTGCAGCCCCACAATACAATTCAGATTCTGGGTGACTAGAGATCCACTACTCTCCCTGGAGAGTGTTTGTGGGGGTCTTGAGTTGCTAGAGGGTGGTATCAGACACATTTTATATGACAGAGCCCTAGTCTCCCAGACCTACATAAAGGACACACAGTACAGACTCATCTGTAGTTGGTGAAGAGCAAGATTCAAGGCAAGGCAGGGTCTCCTGGCTCTCTCCATCCATGGGGGCTCAGGTGTGAAGTACCAAGAAGCCCGGGTGGAAAGATGGCCACTGACCTGAACCCAGGGGACCTGACCCTGGGCCACATGACCCTGGGAAAGTCTTCCCTTCTCTGGCCTCCATTTATTCAACTGGAAACTAAGAAATTGGAACTATATAATCGCTCGAGGCCCTTCCAGCTCTGACATTCTAGAAGCTTTATCAGGGGTTATGAACACAAATGTTCACAGGGGTGAAGGACTAAGTGGGCCAGGTGGGGCCTGAGGCTGATTAGAGAACGCGCCCTGTCTCGAGGTGGCAGCTGATCACTGCCATTTGAGAATGTGCGCCCAGGTGCCAGCACTTCTGATTTTTCAAGAGAAGCAACAAATCCAGATTTTCTTAACATCAAATATCCTCATTTTAAAATGTTTCCAATACATTTAAAAAATTTAAAAGCACTAAGCAGACCAAAACAGGCACACCTGTGGACGAGGCTCATCCCTGGAGCTGCTAGTTTGGGATTTCTGAATAAAGAATCCCACGGCCAGGGCCCTTGGGCAAGAGCCAGAAGCCAGGCTCCAGGTCACTTGCCCGTCACTTAGCTTTCGGGAAGCTGGTGGGGCTTCTCAGCAGAGACCCACGATGCTCAGAAATCCTCTGGGAGGATCCCAAAGTCTGTGCACCCCTCTCTCCGCGGCTGCAGCTCCTGTGCCTCCCCGGGCAGCTCCCCAGGGTTTCTTAACCGACCCGGAGACCTGAGCTTCTCCCCGCTTCTCACCTTCCCCAGTCCTGCTCCCTTCGCCAGCCCCTGGCCTGCTGGCAGCTGAGTAAGGACAGGACCCAGAGGCATTCCGTGAGGAAGAAAATTGGTGGTGAGACCCTCGGGCACCAATTTTCAAACTGCAGCGTGACAAGGAAGGGGAGGCTGGGTACCACGGGTCACACATTTAGGGCCTGTCCACCCGACAGTCACCAGGCTGGGCTGGGGAGGAACAGACACTGGAGTGCGAAGGAGCTCCCAGGCCCAGTCTGCCCGAGACCGACAGGAGGTCCCAGCTGGCCCACCTCTCCATCCTCTTTAAAAACCATCTCATTCCACGAAATCAAGTGGCATGTGAGAAAACATTAATTTTTTAAAAAGCCCTCTCATTCCATAGGATGCATGTGAGGCTCTACGCAGGAATCAGGGGGTTCCACTGATGTGCCAGCACTCTGCTCCCCGGCTAGGGTGTGGAGGAGGGGTGCGTGAGTCACCGGCAGCCAGGTTGCACCTAAGGATGAAAAACCGGGCACAAGACCGTCCTTCTCAGCCTACAGCAGTGCCCAAGCCCGACCCATTGCGGGCTGGTTGTTAACTCCAGGCCTTGAAGATCAAACCTCCAAACGCCCTGCTTGGATAAGGCTACTTGGGTGCATTTAAACGTCTCTCAGAGACCAAACTCCACCACTTGGAGGAGCCCCTCCCAGCCAGACACTTCCCCATTGTCCTTGGCCATCTGGACTGTGTCCTGGGGCAGACCCTGCTCTCAGTGACACACATTCGCAGAGGTTTGCTGCTCAGGAATGGGCTCATTACAGCTTTCCTAATGAGGTCAGTGTATCGCTCAGGAGGCTTCATCCCTCCTCTGAGCTCCTTGCACGCACCCCTCCCCTAGTGCTAAATCCTAAACAGAAATTAGGCAGCAGAAATATCAAGTTTCTATCTAGGGATAGCTCTCATTTCTCTCTCTCTCTCTCTCTCTCTCTCTCTCTCTCTCTCTCTCTCTCTCACTCCCTTCTCCTCCTCTTCCCCTTCTCTCCTCTCAGTACACCTGCTGGCAGGGAGGAGTTCCTGTCCAGAATCCTAAGGGAATGGGCGTGGGAACCTGAGTGAGGTTTTCTTTCTCCCGACAGGTTTATCCTGGTAATCCCAACTCAATCCTCATAGTCCACACAGCCTGGGGAGAATGACTCACCCCACAGCCCAGATAATGTGCACGTCCTGTGCCTTGGCAGAGCTGAGGCTTCCTCCCTTAGGACTGCCACCAGAGTCCACCCAAGGCCAAACTGTGAAGTGGCAAATGTTTGTCCTCAGCTCCCCATCTCTTCTGGACATTCCTGTCCCTGTGCCCTCAAACCAACCCAGCCAGGCCAGTCAGGGGGCCTGAGACCCCACATTCCAGCTCTCATGACTTCCTTTGCTCTCCCCATCAAAGCCTCACGTCAAGACCCTGAGCACCCTCCTCTCTATTAGGCAACACGATTGACTAATTGGATACACTAACCCTAGATGCAAAATGAAAAAAACACCAGCCACAGAGGCAAAAGCCTCAAGTTCTTATCCTGGCCCCGCCACTTTTTAGCCATATTTTCTTGAATAGCACACTCCAGTTGCATCATCTGTAAAATGGGATAATGATGCTTCCTTGGCTCCTTCACAGGGGTGAGGCAAGCTTCTGAGCCTCAGTTGTCTCATCTGTTAATTGGGGATAATGACACCATCCTCGCCCACTTCACAGGGTTGTTCTAAGGCTCAAAGGAGATCACACGTGTGATAGTGCTTTGTACACAGAGGCGTTATGAGCACAGCCTCTCCCAGGGGAAGAGTCATGTGTGCCTAACAGCAGCCTCCTGGAAACACTGCCTCAGTCTAGAGAGGTGAGGCTGCCGGTTGGAATCTGGGGACAAAAGCAGACCCGAGAGGGAGATATACTGGGACAGACGGGCCTGTTGCAATCTGTCGGATCACATCCCAGAGGCAGCTGCCTTCTGCCCACGCTGCTGGCCCAGCTGAGCTCACATAGCTGAAGTTCCCCCTTTCTGCCCAACACCAGCAGCGTCTGCTGCAGTCTGGCAGCCCTGCCTGGAAGGGAACCAGCTCTTTGGCCATTTCTCCCTTTGTTCTTCCTGCTCTGCTCGGTACCTTTGGCACTTTCTGAGTACTCTGCATTCCTCCACTCCAGAAACCGAGCTCCAGGGGTCTGCCGAGGGCTTGGCCCCACACCAGGTCCCAGGGGGCAAACCCTCCCCCTAGCTAACCTCCTGCCTTGTCAGAAAGCTGAACGATGCCAAGCAACTGTACCTTGCTCTGCAGCCGAGACTTCAGCAGAATAACAACAATAACACTTGGCATTGGTGTCACACTGCTCACCAGGATGCCCGGAGGCACTGAATAGAATTATTCAAAGGCCTCCGCTCTCCCAGTGGTTGTGTTCCAGCTGAATTGGAAATAGGGAGACACCGCAAAGGAAGTCAACATCAGAACTGGGGAGACCCTGTTGTCCTGGGTTCCACTCCAGATAAAGTATACAAAGGATGAAACTTTCGGCTCCGCTGCTGACATGCTGTGTGAGTATCAAATGCCCCACACCCCCGCCCCGCTTTTCCATATGTTCGCTGTAGCAGGTATAGAGAGGGAACGTAAAGGGCTCCCATCCCCCTCACCGAATGAGGGGGGGAGGGGAATCCCTAGGGGCAAAGGGGGTAATCCCTGATCTCAAGAGTCCCTGTGAGCTAACAAGTCCCTTGGTTCAGTGTTCAAGTCCTTGAAGGTGACACATCCATAGGCACACCCTGAAGAAAGCAGTACCTCGCATCAGACACAAGGGAAATTTGGACATTCTGGGACAGGAAACTTGAACGGGGTGACAAGGGAAGAGTGATATGCAAAAGTGGGGATTGGAGCAGGCAGCTCGTTAAAAGCAACCGTTTGGGTTCTCTGCCGGAGGATGTCTTGGTAGCCTCCCTCCCCCAAAGGACATGCGGATGCAGAGGTAAGTCTGTCATCCCTTAGCCCAGCTCTTGGGTTCAAAGCTGGATGACTGCACTGCATAGCAACAGCAGACAGCCGCCTCCCCGCGCCTTACACACGCGCGTACACGCGCCTCCAATCCTCTAGGAAAGCGGCTTCAGGACTTGTGTAGTCCAGGGGAAGCGGAAGCCCCAGCCTGGGGCCCTGGAGCAACCCTGGCGCTAGTGCCAACAAGTGGAGTGGGCAGCTTGGGGGCTCAGGTGGCACATGGGGAGGCTTGACGGGCCAGGGATGAGATGAGCCCGCACCAAGAGCCCCTCTCTTCCACCCTGCCACTGCAACCCCACCTCCTCCCTCCGACTCAACCAGGGGATCGCCCCATCCCACTCCTCGCCCCCGCCTTCCCCTCCCGGCCAGCCGGCCCCTGGGGATTTGTTCCGGCAGTCGGGCACTGCCCGCGGGCAGGGTGCTCGTCCCCTACCTCGGTGGCCATGTTCGGGGCGCCGGCGGCTGCGGGGCTGCCGCGGGCCCGGCGCGGGGGGCTGTCCGCGGTGCTGACTCGGGAAGCGGGCGGGCTGGCGGCGGCGAGGTGCGGCTCGGGGCGCTGTCCGCGGTGCTGATGCGGCCGCCGCGGGCCGGGCGCAGGTGGGCTGCAGCGCGGCGGCCAGGTCCCGGCCACGGGCGCTGCGCTGCCGGCGGTGCGGATGCGGGCGCCGGGCCGGGAGGCGAGGCCGCGCCCGAGGCTCCGCACGGCCCGATCGCCCGCTGCCGCCGCTCCTGCAGGCGACGGCCGGGTTTAGCTTTGACAGCGGCCGCGGCGGGGGTGGGGGCGGCAGGCGGAGGAGGGGCCAGGCGCCTCCGCGGGCGGGCGGGGAGGGGGACGCGCGGCCCCCAGACTCCGGCGCCCGCCTGAGAGGAGCCCCGCCCGGGCCACAGGCTCCGCTCCCGCCCCGCCCCCAGGCCCCGCCTCTCCTTCCTGCCCTCCCCACCCCACCCCCTGTAAAAGCGCCAGGAGCTCTGCGCTCGCTCGCGTGGCCCCAGACGCTTCCAGACCCGAAAGGGAGAGGGGCGGGAATTTTCTGGGACAAGACACTCCAGCCCAGGGGAGCAGACGGTCCCCGACCTGTTCGCAGGCCCCCAGGTGCGGCCTCTTTACCTTTCAACCACCCCAGCAGCCCGGCTCTAACCCCTCCCCCACCCTACTCCAGGCTGCCTCTTCGGTATTTTTTCTCTCTTTCTCTCCCGTTTCTTCTCTGTGAGCTCCCCACACACACAGCCGGGCTTGCACGGACAGTCCTCCTCTTCCCTCTCTCTCCCGTGCACTTCCTTGAACCCCATTAGCTAGACAAAGACGGCTACAAACCGCAGAAAATCATTTCCTTTCTGTAAATACGTGTCCGCATTTCATTCCCAGCCATACTGGGGTCCCTTCTGTCAGGGAGCTGGGGAACTGAAGCCGGTCTCTCCTTGCGGCTCCTCCTGGATCTGGCTCCCACCACTCACTGATCCCTCTGTCCTCTGCAACCCAGAGTTTACACACACACCCACCACCACCACTCAAAAACCACAAGCAGGTGGTGCTAAACCAGTATGCTCATTCTCCCAGGATGGCAGGACTGGCCCTGGGACTGCCTTCATATTTTTGACATCGCTCCTTCCAACCAAATGACCTATTTGCTTAATAAACAAAGAGAAAACACCCACACAGGCACCTCTTAACACCTGCATAATACCCCTTGGGTGGGTCCTCTGCTGCTCACTGCTGCCTTGTGCTGAGGGACACCCGGGCACAGGAGCCTGGGTTCTGGCCCAGCTTCTCCAGCTGTGTGACCTTGGGCAAATGCTCATTTTCTGAGCTCATGGCCCTCTCTCTGTAAAATAGGAGGTTGGACCTCACTACACTCTAGGGTCCTTCCTTTTTTCCTTCAAACCTTTTATTTTGAAATTTTTAAACATACTGAAAAGTTGAAAGAATAGTACAATAAACTATACTATCCACCTAGCTTTATGTTAACATGATGCCATGCTTGCTTTATTGACAGATATAGAAACAGAGGTATATTTGACTAGATTATCAGAAAGTAACAGACATTACTAGGCTTTATCCTTGAGTATTTCACCATATATCTCCTAACGATAGGAGCGTTCTTCTACATAAGCACAATATCATTATCACATCTTTAAAATTTCCATGTCATCTAATATTCTGGGAGAGTTTATTGTCCCTAAAACACATTAATAGCAATAACCCCTCAGAAATTCCCCCACAATTGTTCATAGCGGCTAACATTTATTAAGCACCTACTATGTGCCAAATCTCTACGCCATACACTTTACATGTATTTTTATGGAATCCTCCCAATTACTCTTTGAGTTAAATGCTCTTGTTATCTTTTTATGATTCCCACTTTACAAACAAGGGAACTGAGTAAGTTGCCCAAGGTCACACGGCTTGTAAGAAATGGAGGCAGGATTCAAACCCAGGCAGTCAAGCTCCAGAGCCGGCAGAAACCACATCTCATATTACCTTCCACTTTATAGTTCAGCATACGGTTTGGCATCATGGAGCGAACAGAACACGTGCGACTCCCATGGTGGTCACTGGTTATAAGTGAACACGTCATCTGATGATCTCCGTGTACACCTCGCAGTTCCTCCCACTTGATTTTGATCGTATTAATTAGACAACCATCTGGAAACTGCTCTCTCCACCTGATGACTAGAGACCTGGCTGGGGCCATTCAACAGTCCATCCATTCAGTGTATATTTGTTGAACACCTACTGTGTATTAGGCACTATTCTAGGGGCTTGGGAGACAGCAGGGACTAAAAACACAAAGACTCTGTTCTCCTTGAACTTACATATTAAATGAGCGTAACAATCTACAACATAAGCAAATATGTATAAAATATGTCAAGCTGTGACTATGTTAGGAAGGAACATGAGGCATGGTAAGGAGACGGAGATTGACAGAGGCGGTTATTTTAGAATGAATAGTTGGGGGAAAGCTCTTTAATAAGATGAGATTTGGGAAGAAGCCTGAAGGAAGAGGGAGAACTAGACACATAGATACCGGAAGGAAGTGCGAGGAGGCAGAGAGGAGAGAGTCCAAGGCCCCAAGGCAGGAGTGGGCTTGGGGTGTGCAAGCTGGGAGACCAGGGTAGCCAGACCGGAGTGAGCAAGAGGAAGAGAGATGGAAGCTGAGACTAGAAAGGTGGCAGGAATTGGGTCTCATAGGGTCTTGTAGAGCATGATAAGGACTTTAGATTCTACTCATAAAATGCGATGGCAAGCCTCAGGAGGCTTAGAGTAGAGGCATGACATCATCTAATTGCAGTTTTAAAAATATGACTCTGGGTGCTAGTGTTGGAGGGGGACAGGGCTGGAAGCTGTGACACCAATTAGGAGGTTGCTAGAGCAGTCCAGCTTAGAAGTCTGCTGGAGGCTTAGAACAGGGTAGTAGCAGCGAAGATGGTGAGAAGTGGGCAGATTCTAGATATAATTTGAAAAGAATGCCGACCAGATCTGCTGATGGGTTGGATGTATGGCGTGAAAGAAGACACTCAAAGACAGTTCCAAGTGTTGAGGTCTGAGCCACTGGAGGAAAGGAGGTGCCACTTACTGAGGGGGAAAGACTAAGGGCTGAGTGGTCTTCCCATCTTTAGGTCTGAAGTTTGGTGTGCATATTATAAGCAGTGCGGTGGAGCGGGCGGTTGGGATTTAGGGGAGGAGAACAGTCTGGAGATAAAACTTTAGGAGCCACCATTCCGTGGACGGTATTTAAAACTATGGGCCTAGATGATATCATCTAGGGAGTGGGCCTAGCTGGAAAAGTTGCCCAAGAACTTTGTCACTTTTTCAAAGGGAGACAGAGGAGAGTGGCCAGTGAAGTAGGAGAAGACCCAAGAGAGGTGGTGTCCTGGAGACAAGCAAAGAAGGCTGGGGAGACGGCCCTGCCCACCGTGTTGAACGCTACTCCCAGGTAGAACAAGAGGAGGACCCAGAAATCACCACTGGCCTTGGCAGCAAGAAGGTCACCCGTGACTCTGAGAAGAGCTATTCTAGTGGGTGGAGATGAGATGCTGATTAAAGTGGGTTTGCAAGTCCCAGTGGAGGACAGAAAGAGGAGATACGGAGAGTGTAGACAACCCTTTAGAGGCATTGGTCTGTAGAGTGGGCAAAGACTACTGTGGTGGTCTGAGGGGACGTGGAGGCAAGGGAGGTCCTTTTAAGCTGGCAGACACTAGGGATGTCTGTACACTGATGGGAATAGTCTAATAGAGAGGGGAACACTGATGGTTCAGGAAAAACAGGGTTAACTGGAAGAGCAATCCCTCAGTAGGTCAGCAGAGAATGGGATCTGGGGTAAACACAGAGGGGATGGCTTTGGAGAGCAGCACAATTTTCCACATGGAGGTGAAAGCAACACAGTAAATAGTGACAGATGTGAGCCAGTTAGGAAATTTTGTACCATAAACACAAACCTGAGCGCCCCCTGCTCCACCTCAACCAGCCAGAGACTTTGTGCACCATGACTACTCAACAGGTGCGTTCAACCCGTACGTACAGACAGCTGCTATGTGCCACGCATGGTGCTGACACTTCCCTGTGCAGCCCAGAGAGAGTTGTTCCCACTGACATTACAGGTCTAGGACTCTACAGAGGGCTCTGAGGTCATCCACGCAAGGACAAATGATCCCTTTAATATCCAGCTCCTCGGATGGGACACAAATGATCCCTCTAATATCCAGCTCCTTGGATGGGAACGAGACTTTAACTGTCTCAGCCTTTGTCCCTACGTTGCCTCCAGGGTCGTCAAAACAATCTCGACAGACCCCAAGGCATGGAAGTGAAAGCCATGGGGAGAGGTCCACATTCACGATGGGGACAGTCTCACGCTGTGCTGACTCAAAGCTGTGTCGGGTGCTGTGGGATGGGATGTCCCCACACTTCAGTCATCCAGACTTTAACTCCTATATTTGAGGCAGAGAGGCCTTTGAGATTTCATCTGACTAATCATCATCCTCCAGTTGCCTTGGGACAACCCAGTCCTATGCACCAGCTCTTTGATGTTTTTTGTCATAAATTAATGAGCTCACCCACAAAATAACATCAAAGAAGATCCACTAACTAATTCACTGTTATCATCCTCCAATCTGCAGCGGCGGCTGCGTTGGAAAGCATCCCAAAAAGGGACCACAGCCGGAAAAAGAAACCAACTGAAAGATTTGGAAACCATGATATCTGGAAAGAGATGAAAGAAGAATGAACTTCTGCAGGCTGCAGAGGAGCCTGGGAGAGAGCTAGTAGACCTCAGGGAGATGGAGGAAAAGCGGGGGAGACAGGATTCTCAGCACTCAGTTCTGGACGGAAAACAACTGCATGAAAGCTCCAGGGGGAAACTGTGGTCTGGAAGGTCTTAAATGGTGTCATCTCGCAGCACGCTGCGGAGACTGCAAGGAAGTGTGTGGTAGGAAACAGCGTCTCTGGGGTCAGATGACATGGGTTCCCACCTCTGGCTCTGCTCTCTACTGCGTGATCGTTAGCAAGTCTCCATCTCTCTGAGCTTCAGTTCTCTGCTCTGAAAAAGGGTGGCAATGATCCCTCCTCAGATAGGATCCACCCAAATACAGGCAGCTTCCTCTGTATGTTACCTGACTCTTTCAAATCTGGTCTTTCAAGAGGAAAGCAGGAAAAGATTTATGCAGATGCCTTGCTGGAGATCTTCCCACACTGACATCTCTTCCAGGCCCAGCAGGATTTCCTAAAACACAGACGAGATATCAGCAAACGTGCTTCATTCACTCGGTGAGCAGTTACTGAACACCCACCGTACGCCTCAGAAAGATGCCCATGGGGTGTTTTCAACCCTCCAAGGATGCCAGCATGTAATCGGGTAATGACCAGGGTCTGTGATAAGCGCTAAAGTGGTAACAGATTCTTTGGAGCTAGGGACCCAGGAAAGTTTTACAAACTACGTGGCATTTGAGCTTGGCCTTTGAGGACTAGTGTCACACCCCCAGACGGCGGGTAAAGGGATATGGCGTGCAAAGGCAAGGAGGCACGAAGGTGTCCGGAAACACAGACTCTCTGCAGCCTCAAACTGAAGAAAGCGGCTGCCAGGCAGAAACAGGGACAACTGCAGAGGCCCCAGAAACATGAATGAAGAGGGGACCTGCCCTAAAAATAGTACAAGAGCAGGCAGACCATGACACATGTCTGGAAGTGCAGTCACCAGGAGGTGACTAAGCCAAAGGAGGGTTGCCTCCCTTTCTTAACTTCATTCACAGTCAGTTTCTCTCTCTCTCTCTCTCTCTCTCTCTCTCTCTCTCTCTCTCTCTCTCTCTCTCTCTCTCTCTCTCTCTCTCTCTCCAGGAAGTGGAGTGGGAGGCAAGGTTCTATAAATAGATTCCCAGCTACCCCAGGAGAGACTGCAGATACTGAGATGACATCGGGGGACTATTGGCCAAAATGTTTACCTGTTGACACAACAGCCGCTGTGCTGGAGGCCAGACAGAATGGCCCACGGGACCCCTGTCCTAACAGTGGTTCCAGAGGCCCTCTGGAGTAGCAGTCTTCAATGACTGACCGCAGGCTCTCACTTCCACACCAAGCAAACTGGCAACAAATTCACCAATCCCTTCAAACCATGGCCAACTGGGGCAAGACTGCGAGGCTTCTGGCTAAATTAGGGAAATGACTTCAAGAAGTAAACAGGCATCAGCACAAAGGGTAACAGGTGCTTATAATGCAGCGTTAATTATGAGAGCCAGAAGGGATCATGGAGTTCAAACCAATTTCAGCTGCAGAACCCATTGTTGAAACAAATCTCAGGTGGAAGTCAGGTATACAAAACAAATAAAAGAAAGTGGGTGTGGACGGAGGGAGACAGAGCTTGCCTGCTCGGCTTCCCCTTCCCCTTCGCTCCCTGCGGAAGCCCCCAAGGCACCTCCCCTCGCCATGCACCCTCGGGGGCTCCTTTTTTTTTTTTTTTGAGCCAGAGTCTCACTGTGTCACCTGGGCTAGAGTGCCGTGGCATCAGCCTTTCTCACAGCCACCTCAAACCCGGCTAATTTTTTTACTATTTTTTGTAGAGACGGGGGTCTCACTCTTGCTCAGGCTGGTCTCGAACTCCTGAGCTCAAGCAATCCTCCCACCTCGGCCTCCCAGAGTGCTAGGATTACAGGTGTGAGCCACCGCGCCCAGCCCAGAATATTTCTTAATCATCAAAGTAACACACGCCTATGATTTTAAAAATTCAAATATACAGAAAGACTTATTTAAAAAAGAAGGCAAGAGTTCACCTCCAACTCTGTCCTGCATCTTCCCACCCTGTCATTTTCCTCTAGAAGAAATGACTTTTCACTCTTCTAGTGGTCTCTGCTTTAAATTCTTCTGATAGTTATCTTTACGTTGCTAAGTATTATGCCTGTACTTCCATTTTTTGGTTTATTAACTTTAGAAACCTTGTCCTGTTTTCTGCAGTGACAGAAGAGAACTTGGGTCATGTTGCTGCCTTCACCTCCCAATATAGTTACATCATTATTTGAACTTGATTTTTATCGAAGTGATACATGCAATTGGTTTAAAATTCCAGCCAGAGACAAAAGGCTTATACAGCCTTTAGAAATTTAGCCTTTCTAAATTTATTTGTCTTGCCTGTTAGACAATAAGCCCCTTGAGGCAGGAACTTTGTCTCCTCAACTGCATTTCCAGTGCCTACAATAGTACCTGGAACATAGTAGATGCTCACTTAATACTTGTACGGGCATGTGGGTTGACTTATGGGAAAGGGAACATCTCCATTTAGTCCCCCAGTGTTAAGCCTCAGGTCGGGAGAGGCACGTTGCAGTCACAAAGGACTTTACAGTCTTGTTTGGGAAAGCTGGCTTAGACACCACGGCACAGAAGCTGTGTCCTATCTCTTCCTTCCCTCCTGCCCTTCCCTTCCTCTTTGCCACTCAGGTGGGTTGGCTTGTGGAGAAGAGAACTGTCTATTTAGTTTCCATTCTTGTTCTTTTTCTATAGCATTCATCACTTTTCTAGAAAACTATGTAATTTCCTTATTATGTCTTCTGTTTGGCCTGCCTGCTAGATTGTAATCTTGGGTAGGGATCTTTATTATATTCATGGCTGCAGCCCAAATGCCCAGAATAATGTCTGGCTCAATAAATATTTGTTGAATCAATTAAAGCAGAATTCTCTGGAAAGGGAGCTTCTTTGAGATACTGTTAGAATCAATTATTTTATACCTGATTAGTTCTATGGGAAGGAGTATAAATGAAAATTTCATTTTGTAGATGATACAAAATTATCCTGGACAATGGAAGTGGTGCCATAATAGATAAAGACCTCAGTTCAGACCCATGTGTTGGCTTTGCATGTCTGGACAAGATGCTCCAATCGCCCTGGAGAGAAGGTAGCTATTTGCTTGGCCTGATAGGGGCTGGGAAGGAAGTGGCCATTGCCAACCCCACCCTCCCAAGGACAGCTCCTGCTGTGGAAAGGGGAGGCAGAGGTGCTTCCTCCAGGGGTAACTGGGCCACCAGAGGCCCCTGAGCCAGAAGCCCTTAGCCACAGGCTGAGATTGAGCATCTACCGTGTTCCAGGCTCTGTTCCGGGCACCAGAAGGAGAGATCGCCGTGCTACCGCCACCTACCCCAACACTGTGAGTCCCGTCTTGCAGGTGCATCTTGAAGTCCATCGGTGCCAGGAAGACTTTCTTGAAACACCCCGCCCCAAACACAGGGCTTTCCATGCCCCTCTCTGTGGCTTCTATCTTACCACGCCCTTCCTGCTCAACGCTACGGAGCTTTTGGAATCTGACCGTCGGCCAGGTCCCGGGGCAGGTTCCAGTAACTGGAATGTTTCCACGGTCCTCAGAGTTCTACTGGCTGTTTACCATGCCCTGCCTCCGTGTCATCTATTCCTCCTTCTGTGCCTCCTGATGTCCCCCTGGACCTATAGCTTCCCGGGCTAAAAAGTGTCGCCCCCTCCTCACCGAGGCCAGAACACCCAGGGCTCCTGACTGTCCTGGGCCCAGCACATCCGACACACTTAGGAAGGGGGAATTACTGTCTTTTACCGAAGAGAAGACAGAGGCTGACCTAAGTTAAGTCACTTGCTCATGTCACACAGCAAGTCCGTGGGAAGCCAGGCACTCGCAACCACACGTAAACTCCTCCCAGTCTGGGCCGCCTCCCCTCCAGCCTCAGCCCACGCACACGGACCTTCAATCCACCCTTCCACTCAGCCACGCCTTTCCTGCCCAGGGCTTGGCACGCCCTGTCCCCTGTCCCAGAAACCACCTGTCCACTTCTTTCCCTAGCAGGGTCCTTTCCACCTTCAGGTCTCAGCTGCGGTGCCACCTGCACAGAGGTCCCTCGTGGCCACCAGTGGGGCCCCTCCATCTCTCTCCTTCCCTGGATCCTGGCCCTTGCCCTCCTTGCGCTTCAACTGCTGCCAGATCTAGGTCTGGCATATGGCAGGTGCTTAATAAATGTTTGTTGAATGAATAAAAAGCGGAACCACAGTAGTGAAAGGAGGCTGAGACAAGGGACATGCAGACAGATTCAGACCCAGGTCCCTGCTCAAAGAGGGCTCTAGCCACCCCCTCTGAGCCGGGGAGGGTACTTAGTAAGCCCCCTCTGCCTGCAGCCCTGGACGCTCAGGAAGGGCGGAGGTAAGACCTCCCAGAAGGCCTAGCACTGGCAGCCCGGGCACACCTGTGCCCAGCGGGGACGCTCCCTCCCTCCATCTGCTCCTAATGAGCTCTTCCTGATTGCAGCGCTGAGTTCCTGGCAACCACCACTCCAGAAATATACCCTGAAATTGGAGGATGTTCAGAGATGAAATATCTGAAACAATGCAGAAACGGGGGAAATGGAAAAATTATAACACAGGAAAAGACCCACACTCTGGGCTTTGCCAAGTGAAGCAGAATAGGGTAATTGTGCGCAAGGCTCTGAGGGGTGTGAAGGCCTTCCAGGGAGGGGAAGTACTGGGGACGACATGAGAGGGTATAATTATGTGAAATGGAGTAAGATGAATCCCTGGGAATTTTAGGCTTAGTGGCAGGAACCATTTCCTCCCAGCAAAAGCTCTGAGGTTGGGCAGCAGTTTTCTAATGGAAGGAGTGCGGTGCCACCCCGATGGCTTTTAAGCTCATCTTAAGCCAAACCTGGAGACTCAAGTACGGTGGCCTCATCCTAGAAGGCTGGGGTCAGGGCTGGGGGGCAGAGGTGATCTGATGATAGGGCGGTGTGATGTCTGTGGTCGGAGAGCTGGATTCCAGTCCCAGATGGCAGCCTTCCAGCTGTGTGACCTTGGGCATGTGGCTCAACGGCCCAGGGCCTCAGTTTCTGCATCTTTGAAATGGTGACACCACCACCTGTGCTAAAGCTTACCTGGGTGCTTAAATGAGATAACCTCTTGTCACAGTGCCGGGTAAATAGAAAGAACGCACTAAGTGTCAACCACAAGCCCTGCGTGGAGACACTCAGATTTTGCTGGGATCTCTGGCCCGTGCTGGGAGGAGGATACAGTCGGATCCCCGGAATGCAGAGGCTTTGATTGGCTCTGAGGCGCAACTTCCCGCAGGAGCTACTCAGGAAGTGCCGCCCAGAGGTGGCGGCAGGCTCCAAAGCAGACACCACAGCCCACAGCAGCGTGAGGTTTCTGAGAGCTGGAAACCTCGGCAGGAGAGCCTGGGTAGGCAGGTGCACATCCTACCCTTTACTTTCAAGGCAGGAGAAACAAACCGAATTCCAGCCTTTTGCTGGCACAGTGGGCACCAGGCCCTCTGGCCTCAGGACCTGTACCTTTGTCCTCTCTGGGTCCTACGACAGAGATGAGGGTTTGTTTGTGAGCATCTGCACAAGAACAGGCTGCAGGAGGACCCAGTCCCTGCTCTAAAGTACCCGTTAAGATGTCAGAGCTGGGCGGGCGCATCTCCAGTAGGCTGGGAGAAGGAAGGTGAGAGCGCGGCCGAGCGGGATGGCAGCGTGGGATGAAGCCGGGCCAGCAAAGGCTCAGCAGCACAGAGGCTCGACCCGAGTGCTCTGGTTGGGACGCAGGTGATCCCTGGTTCCCTGTCTGTGGCTTCTGAAACTGACTTGGCTCCCAAACTTCTTAGAATGAAAGTCAGGGTGGCCTGCAGCCAACGATTAGCACATAGAAGCCAGTGTCATAAAAGCAGCATTTAAAAAATGCCATATGGGACACAGAAGAATAGTTCACAGTCCTTCCTTTCCGGTGGGGAGGGCAGGGAGCACGGGAGAAAGCTTCACGGGAGATGTGGGATTCTGAGATGTGCGAGGCCTGTTTCGACAGCAGAGCCGGGGCAGAGCACCGCAGGCTACACGAAGTGCAGGGACAGAGTGCGGCAGAAGGCAGCCGACAAGTTCCTGTAATTGGCCCCTTTGGAGTCAGAGACCATCCAATCCTCACCACCTCCCGTGGTGTCAGCGGCTCCTTGTGACCTTCTAATTTGATCTGGTGTGGGGGTGCCGGTCAAGACGCAGAGGCGGGAAGTGAGAGTGGGGCTCCCCGTGGGTGCACCAGTGTGCTGGCTGTCCTGGCTGGTGGGGTGCAAGGGACCAAGCACTGGACGGGGAGTCAGAACACCCAGGTTTGAATCCCAGCCGGGTCCCTGGGCGGGGACAATGGGCAGGGATTCCCCACGGGGTCCAGGGTGGCCACTTCCTCAGGGCCCTGCCTGCTCAGCTAGAAGGAGCATGCTGGGAGGAGCAGGTTTGCCCAGAGAGCTGCAGCCAGGTAGAAGCTGGGCCCCAGGGAGAGGGGCCCTTGCCTGGTGCCCAGGGCAGGTTCCAGGGGACCAGCTGCCTCCTGAATTGCTTCAGACAGGCCTGGGGTAGCTGGACACCGCCGACGGCTCAGCACGCAGCAGGAAGAAGCCCTGACCCGCATCCCGGTGCAGCAGGGCCACTGCCATTTGGCGAGCCCTTACTTGGGGCCGGGCTCTGAGCTAAGAGCCCCATGTACATCATCTCACTTCATCCTCACAGCCACCCCAGGAGGGGGTGGTACCTCTGCTCCACCCATTTCACAGGTGGGCAAGCAACCTGCCCAAGGTGACACAGCCAAGCAGTAAAGTCAGGATTCCGAGCCCAGTCTGTCTGATACCCAACCCTGTCCTCTTTCCAGGGAGCTTCCACTCCCCCGGTGGGAGTTCAGAGACCGAAGGCCAGCCCATTCCAAAATCCCACCCCTGCCAGCCTGCAATTCCAGTAGCCACGCCTCAAAATTAAAGCACCGCATCTCCTGAAGGTCCAGAAGGGACACTACAAATGGGCAATGCATGGGACTGCCAGCTGCGCCAACAGGCCAGGCAATGAGCAAGTGGGATGTGGGCGCACAAGGTTTGCTAGGGAGGCCCCGGAGCAGACGTCACAGCCCACAGCAGCATGCAATTGCGGGGTAGGAGGTCTGCAGGCACCCAAGGGTGGCTCCAGGAGGTGCTCCTAAAGAAAGGAGCCTGGCCCAGCAACGTGACCGAGGGACCATGGTACCTTACTCCCATGCTCGGGTGTAGCCCAGTGATCTAGGAAGAGCAGCTCCCTGGGACGGGGACACATAAGGCCAGAGAGGCTTTGGAGGGAAGGCTGCAGAGTGGGTTCCAGCTGGACGGAGAAGCCTGCAGCTGGGGCCCCACTCCTAGGATCTAAATCCAGCCAGTGGGCTCCAGGGCTCCAGGCCCAGGGCTGCTCTGGGAACTGGGGAAATTCCTTCAGAATGAGGTGGCACACGGGCTGCCAGCCACCCGCCACCAGTGCTCACTGAGTTCCCTAGCAGGGAGGAAGCCCAGAGCAGAGGGGCTGTGTTTTGAAATAAGCTGGGATGTCTGCAGGGAGGGAGGGGTGTCAGCTGGGAGCCTGCAGCTCCTGAGCTCCTGTTGAGGACAGGAGCCTTTCCAAAGAAGCCCAGCAAGCTTGGAGGCCCCTGGTCGTGGGGCTGGCCACACCCAGCAGGGAAGGCAGGCCCGACCCATCCTCCAGAGATAACATGAAACTAACAATGCATATTGCTGAGCAGCGATTCTCAGCTAGACGCTGAGGACACTATGGGGCACAAAACAGACAACATCCCTGCTCTCATGAGGTTTATATTCTAATGGGAGTGACAGGTAACACGACACAAATACATAATAGGTTAGAAGGCAATCAATGCCGAGAAGGGCTGTAAAGGAGGAAAGGGAGCTGGGAAATGCTGGTGCGGGGCAGGAGGCTGTTTGCAATTTTAGATGGCATGGCTGAAAGACCCCACTAAGGAGGTGATGTCCGAGTAAAGACCTGAAGGAGGCTAGGGAGTGAGCCCGTGGATACCTGAGGAGGGGCATTCCAGGCCCGGGGGCCGCAAGTGCAAAGGCCCTGGGGCAGGAGTAACCCAGCAAGTTCTAGGCATAGCAAAGAGGCCGGTGTGGCTAGAGCAGAGTGATAGAAGGGGAGCAGCATCGGACATGTGAGAGAGAGGTGGGGGGACAGTCAGGTCATGAAGACCGTCACAAGGACTGTGGCTTTTCCCATGAGTGAAATGGGAGTCCCTGGAGGCTTGCGAGCGGAGGAAAACTGTGATGTGCCTTATGTCTTAGCAGAATGACTCTTGCTGCTGTGTTGAGAACAGACTAAAAGGGAACTAGGAATTCCAGTTATTATTACTATTACTGTCGTCATCACTAACAACAGCTACAACCAGTTATTGCACCTGCGTTGGGCTCATTGCTGCCAGTTTTGTTGTTGTTATCTAGTTTAAATCTCACATCCACCTCGCACAGAGAAAGGGCCTTATTTTTCCCATGTTACAGCTGAGGAAACTGAGGTTCAGCCAAAGGCAGAAAGTCACACAGACCCACCCTCTCCCGAGCTGGCCACGCTCCCCTGTCCAGCCTGTCCTGCCTCTGGCCTCCTGCCCCAGGATGCTGCTCCCAGTGTCCCCAATTCCACATGTCCTTCCAGGCCTCTGATTGTTTTGCATATGCTGTTCCAGCTGCCTAGAATTCTCTTCTCTCACACCTGCTACGTAAATTCCAACCCATCATTTGTAGACAACTCAAGTCCTGCCTCTTTGCGGGCCCCCTCCGTGATCGCTTCCAGCACAGTGGCTCACGCCCTCTTCCCCAGAAACACGAGGCATTTCAATGATCCTGAAGTCGGCCTCCCACACATGGCATGACTTCAAGGCCTGGGGCCGGAGCTTATCCACCTCAGTTTCCTCAGCAATCAGTTTTGCAACCAGGTAAGTATCAGGTTCAAATCCTGCCAACACTCTGTTGGGTTATCCTAGGATATCTCAGATTTCTCCAGTGCAATCTTATTCTCAATCACAATTCCTTCACGCATGTTCATGGCTATGTACACACCTCTGACCTTGGACAGATGCACACAGAACCTTCGGTGATGGGTGCCTCCCCCACATTCTCTTTAGCAGAATGACGCGTGTAAGAGAAGAGAAGGTGCCCGGCGCAGAGGGAGCCGTGTGCGCTTTAGAATCAGCCAGACCCGGGTTCAGATCCTGCTCTGCCTCTCACCACCTAGGTGGCTATGGGCAAATTATTCGACCTGGGCCTTTCTATCTTTGTCTATAAACTGGGGCAAATGATATCCTCTCCCGTGAGTTTTGTGAGAGTTGTAAATAGCGCAAATACAATGCCTAGCCCTGGGCACAGCCTCAGGAGATGGCACTAATGCCCCCTGTGCATTAACACTTGGCCACTGTGCTCCCTGGAGGCCTCACACTCCTCAGGGACTCGTGCGATAATTAACCCAGAATCCCCTCTTCTGGCCCCAGTCCTGGCTCCAAGGCAGGGCCTGTAGCTTCCTGGCAGATTCCCTGCTCTGGTCCCTCCTGAAGAGCACCCCCCACCACCACCTTGCAGTGGCCCCTGGCCTGTCCCCACTGCCTGAGCCTGTCCACATGCTCGCTCCCTCCCACCAGTTGCCCTGGATCTGCTGCTCTTCCTGCCAGATCGGCCAAGCCAGCCAACTTCCAACAGACAGTGGGAAATAAAAAAGGAGAGGGATGGGGCGACTCCACAGCAGTGAAACAGGCCAGACAATGTTTGGTGCCAGCAACTGGCAAATACCCCAGCTCTGGTCTTTCGAGATATTGTAACGTGTCAGGTCAGGGAGGATTTGAAAGTCCAGCTCCCTCACTTTACAAATGTGAGGCCCAGAGTGGGTGAGAGACTAGCTCAAAGTCACACAGCAAGTGAGGAGGAGCAGAGTCTGATGGGGCATCGCACTTGCCCGTGACCGTGCTCCTGCTGCACCAGGCTGCCGGCTTTGAACAGGACCGGCCATAGGAGCAGAGCAGCTTGCTGAAGGCCCGGGGGCTCAAAAGATACCAAAACCCTCCCAGCATCTCAATCCCGAAAAGCACGACGCCTGACATCAGTCTCTTCGGTGGCCTCTAAGGAAGCCACTTGCGCAGGCTCTGTGCAGCCGCCACGCCAGTTGGTTAAGCTTCCCGTTCCTGGTCCCTGCACTTGTGTTCTCTGTCTGTGGATCGTTACTATGGCAGTGGCGTAATGCAGGGGCGAGGGCAAGGGAGGCTGGGACACAGTGAGCCCCAGGCCCTCGCGGTCACGCCGCAGAATCAGAACCGTGGGGCTGACATGGAGCCGTGTAGCCCGGAGACGCCCAGCCCTGGGCAGCCACAGCCAGCTGGGTGGGGAGGATGGGGATCTGTATTATGACCAAGCCGCCCCAGGGACTCTGGCGCACTGCACACTGGGACCAGTCTGGTTCAGCCCTGCCCTCAGGAAGGGCCCTCTTCCTCCATGCCTTTTCAGAAGAGCGTTCACCCAGGGACCAGGAACTCACTACCTCACAAGTCAGAAATGCCCAGCAATGAGTGCCCAGGCTGTGCCAAGCTGAAATCGGTCCACCTTCTGTGGGTAACCGTCAAACGTCTCTTCTTACAACATGCTGTTCTTCCTCAGGGACAATGGTCAGGGCCTGCCCGTGCACACCCTCTGGACCCCTGGCCTCCCGGTGCTGTCCTTGGCCTGGAGACCTCTTGTCCGGCACATGGGCTCTGTCTGCCCCAGCCCCACACACGCCCACCTTGCCATGTGGGAACATCTACTCCGTCAGCCACACTTAACGACGTGCCAGACACGGTGCCGGGCGCCAGGAGACTACGTCCTCCCCAGCCTAAGACCAGAGCAGGCCCTAATCAGGGACAAGCAAGTCCCTGCCTTCTCTGTCATCTGGCTCCTGGTGCCATCTTGTCAACATTAGATCTTTCCAAATAGAGAAGATAGAAATAACGATCCCTCCTCCCAAGAAAACTGGGCTTGAAATCAAACCACCTGGGTTATCATATGACCTCCGCCACTCTGGCTGTGTGACCTTGAGCAAGTCACTGGGCCCATCTGGGAAGAAATTCAAACAAGCACCAGAGGCCACAGTGCCCTTCTCTCTCAGTGCCAGGCGTTTTCTGCCTTTGCCTGACCCGTTGCCACACCCCCTTGCTGGTCCTTTGGACGAGTGACACATATGCAGCTGTCACCCTGGCATAGGACCCTGATGTGGGCTGGCCAGCACGGGTCCCTAGCCAGCGGACTAACTAGCAGCCATGAGCCTTAGTAAAATATGTCAACATGGGGTGCCTAGCACAGTGCCAGGTGCGTGGGGGCTCAGTAAATAGCAGCGGTGGCTAGTTTAGGAATGCCAACCTGTGCCCACTGAGCAGAATCAGAAATGTTAACAGCCAGACAGGACCTTGGTACTCACCTAGTGCAACCCTCTCATTTTACCAATGAGGGTCTTAGACCCAGAGAAGGGAAGTGATTTGTCCTGGGTCGCCCAGCAAGTTTAGACCACAGTGGCTCAGTTTGCCCAGCCAGAAATCCCCAATGCTCCCGTGGAAGGCTGGGGTGCTGACAACATCACAGCTGAATGGGGCACTCCTGGTGGCCCAGCGCCCCTGCAGCACCATGCAAGAGAGTTCAGTAACACTCCCTCCCAGCATCCCTGGCCCTGGCTCCAGACCAGAACTCTGCCCTGGACGCCTCAGAAGCCCTCAGGACCTCGGTGCCACCACCTGCTCAGAGTGTGGGGGGATGGGGGTGGACTGCCCCCGTCCCTCCGGTAAGTTATTTATAAAGTGTTCGCAGATGAGTCAGGCACAGAGCTGCCCAGCACCATCAGGGACTGTGCCCTCGGAAATGCCGTCATGATCCTGAGCTCTGGAGTCCCACCCCAACCCCTAATAGCGTGCTCCTCGTGGAAAGGTAGAGGCAGGAAGCTGGGACCAGCGAGGATCTGTGGGATGGTCCCGATGCCCCTCACGAGTGGTCTGAGCCTGAGCAGGAACAGCAGCCCTGGCAGGCCAGGCTTGTGGGGACAGATGGGGGAGCCCCAGGCAGGGGAAGGAGGGCCTAGGCCAGGCACCCTCCCGACCGCAGACCACACGCCCTCCCCTTCGCCTGCCCAGACCACACTGACTAACGAGCCCAAGAAGACAGCCCCACCTGGTGCCCCAGGCGCTGGCTGCCCTCACCTCTGTTCCTGTGTGTACGGCTCTCCACCTCCGCCAAGGGACCAGCTATTTCTATCACTCTGGAAAGGGAGCCCGAGCCTCCAAGCCTCCTACCCCACCCCCTTCCTCCTCCTGGCAGTGCTCTAATTACTTCCTCAGCTGGGTGCCGCCTGCCATGGGCACCCTGGCTGAGACCGCCAGGAATAGATGCACCTGCGCTCACGCCCAGCTTCCCACGGAGGCTGGGCCCAGATGCCCCTGCGGAGAGCTGTCCATCCCAGGGCCTGGACTCCCTGGCCATGCATGCCCCTTTATGAGCCTGAGCTGAGCGCACGTGGGGATCTCTGGGACCCACCCTCTCCTTGCAGCCTCCCACCACAACCCTGGAGGGGCCACTGGCTTGTTAAGGAAACCCGCTGTGTGCCTGGCACAGGCTCACAGGCTCGGCTCTTTTGGGGACAGTGGGGAAGGCAGGGAGATGAATAAGCCTGTCCCGCCCTCAAGGGCATAAACAACTCATTATGCAAGGAGGAAGAATAAAGTAAGTGCTAAATTAAGGTACAAGCTGGGCTCTGAGCCTGTAAGCCCTTAATTTCTTCTTTACTTTTTTTTTCTTATTATAAAAGCAATTCATATTCATTTTACAAAGAATTTGTATATGCAGATAACAAAAGGAAAATTACAATGCATTCATTATCCAACCATTCAGGGACAGCTCTGTCCATACCTGAGGCCCAGACTTCCAGATTTTTTAAACAGAGCAAGGACAGGTCTCGGATGGGGACCCTCAGCCTGGTTCTTGGACAGTCTCTGGAACAATTGAAATACCCAAGAAATGGGTAGAAAGATTTCAAAGCAAGATAATACGGATAGTATGACTTGAGTAAAAAAAAAAAAAAAAAAACTCCAAAACTCTCTCCATGCCTAGGAAATGTCTAGAGAGATATACACTAAAGGGTTAACACTGCTCCACCTGGAGGAAGGGGGTAAGATGGGCATGGCAGAGCAGAAAAAGGGATTATTTCTTATAGAAATTTCTTTGAATTATTACGATAAGCATGTATTTATTTATAATTTTATAATTTTTTGAAATTAAAACTTTTCAATTGCTCGATAAATAATTTCCAAATTTTCTATGGTATTGTCTGTGAACTAAAAATCCTAAGCCTTTTGCTAACTGAATGGGCCCCCCTCAGCCAAGGGGACCCCAGAAACACCTTGAAACTGAGTTCCCAGCCATGACGGGCGGGAGAGGTAAAGCACACTACATGCGTATGATTTCCCTTCGTGAATATTCCTGACTCCTCCTATTGCTTGTTAAATATGTACATTTCGTCACCCTGCTCAGTATAAAATCCTGTTCCCTGTTGTCTCTTCTTTGAAGCACATGTGGCTTCCCAACCTACTGGAATGGCCACCCAGCAGTTGGCTACCCTTTATGAGAAACAAATCTCTCCTTTTTCCAAAATATAGACCTCACTAATTAATTTTTTTTTTTAGTTAACATGCCTTGTCTTTGCACTTAGAATAATATAACCTGAAAAAATAAAGGGAGGTGCAGCCATTGTGGAAAACAGTTTGGTGGCTCCTCAAAACGTTAAACATAGAATTACCATATGACCCAACAATTCCACCCTTTGGTGCGAGAGAATTGAGAACAGGGCTCAAACAGACACTTGTTCACGAATGTGCGTAGCAGCGCTATGCACAGTAGCCAGAATGTGGAAACAACCCACAAGTCCGCCAGTGGCCGAATGGATAAACAAAGTGTGTTACATACATGCAGTGGAATATTACTCAGGCGAGGAAAGAAATGAAGCACTGACACATGCTACCACATGGATGAAACTTGAAAACATGTGACATGAAGGAAGTCAGACACAAAGGCCACATGTTACATGATTCCTTTTATGTGACACGACCAGAACAGGCAAATCCATAAAGAGGAAAAGCAGGCCAGGCATGGTGGCTCACGCCTGTAACCCTAGCACTCTGGGAGGCCAAGGCGGGAGGAATGCTTGAGCTCAGAAGTTCGAGACCAGCCTGAGCAAGGGCAAGACCCCGTCTCTACTATAAATAGAAATAAATTAGCCAAACAACTAAAAATAGAAAAAATTAGCTGGGTATGGTGGTGCATGCCTGTAGTCCCAGCTACCCAGGAGGCTGAGGCAGGAGGATCACTTGAGCCCAGGAGTTTGAGGTTGCTGTGAGCTAGGCTGACACCACGGCACTCTAGCCTGGGCAACACAGTGAGACTCTGTCTCAAAAAAAAGAGGAAAAGCAAATTAGTGGTTGCCAGGGGCTGGGGGGAGGGAGGGAATGGGGACTGATTACTTAATGGGTATAGGGTGTTTTTCTGGGGTGATAAAAAATTTTGAAACTAGTGGCTTTGAAACTGGGGATTGTACAACATTGGGAATATACTCAATGCCACTGATTTGTACACTTTAAGATGGTTAATTGCATGTTATATGAATTTCACTTCAAAAAAAAAAAAAAACTACTGGAATACTAAAAGAAAAAATCAGTCTCACTCAGCCTTCGTGTCCCCTCCATCCCTACCCCAGACAACCAGCCTGGCCTCTGAGCGTCACGGAGGAGAACCCTCCCACCTGCCCCTGGCAGGGCAGAGCCGCCAGCTCCATGAAGGCCATGGAGAGTCAGAGGACAAATATGGTGAGTGAGAAAGGAGCAAGCAGGGCAGGAGCGGGCCAGGGCGGAGAGGAGGGCACGGCTGCAGTTCTGCGCCAGGTGCCAGCACTCTCATGGACCTCCGACACCCCTGAGAGGTCAGTACTTCGATCCCATTCTGCAGATGAGAAAATCAAAGTTCAGTGTGGCTCGAAGGCAGGGCTAGAGTCCCCTGACTCCAAGGAGGAGGACAGTCAGGGGACCTGGCACAGCCCCAGGACTGCTCCCCACCACTGCCCAGTGCCGGCTCCTCCCAGCTGGCTTTACCGCTCCTCACCTGCCGGCCCCTGCAAGGCAGGGAAGGGCCGTGGGCATGGGGAGGAGGGAGGCCCTGCCAGGAGTGGAGGGCGAAGGAGCACACCTAGCTCTGCCCTCGCCTCCCCTGCGTGGGAGTCTAGATCCAGTCCTCTGGCCGTCTGAGGCCCCCAGCCCTCAATTCATGCTTAGGGAGCCGCTAGGGCCCGGGCTCTGGTCTAGACTGCGTGGGCCCCAGCCCCGGCTCAGTGGTGCGATGACCCTGTGGCACTGAGCTCCCACACCCCCATCTGTTCAATGGGACGATGATGCCAGTCCCCACCAAGTGGGACTAACGAATGAGAAAGCGCTCAGGAAAGACTGGGCACAGTGACTGCTCAATGTCTTACTCTTCTTTTTAGCCAAACGTCTGCTGGGGTTACCAAAGTTTCTGGGGTCCTAGGGATTCAGGCTCAGGCCGGCCCTGTCTCTCCTCCTGCAGCTGAAGGAAGCCTCCTTACTACTGTAGATTCTGGTGAACTCGCTGGGCCTAAGAAGTGCTGGCGGAGCTTCTGGGCTGTGGCTACTCCCGCCAGCCCTCCCCGGCCCTCCCCCAGCCGCTGCTGTCTGGGGATTCCTCTTTTTCATATGAGCCAAACAGTTCAGACCTGGCTGTCTGGCTCTTTATAAGGATTCAGATGGTCCTCCTTCTAACAACTAAGGCCCAATGACACCGTATCATGTTTTGCAGCCTATGAAGCCCTTTGCCAGGTTCACTCAGTTCTCGGTGCGGCAAGGATCATTGTTTTCTTATACTATGAACATAGATTAGATATAGATACATAAAATAGATCTCCCAGGTAATAGTTTTTGCCCTGAAATCTACTTTGTCTGATATTAATATAACCATTCTACCTTTCTTTTGACTAGTGTTAGCATTCTATATCTTTTTCCATCTTTTCTCTTTGAACATACACATCTTTCTATTTAAAATGGGTTTCTTGTAGGCAGCACATAATTGAGTCTCACTCCTTTATCCCATATGACAACCTGTAAATTCAATGGTTCAGACCATTTACATTCAATGTGATTATTGATATGGTGGTTAGGTTTGAGTCTATCATCTTGCTGTTTGTTTTCTATTTGTCCCATCTGTTTTCTTATTCCCTCTTCCTGTCTTCTTTTGGATTATTTTCGATGATTCCATTTTATCTCCTTTTTTGGCTTAGTAGCTATAACACTTTGTTATTTTAGTGGTTGCTTTAGCATTTATGATACAGGTCTTCACCTTTTCACAGTGTACCTTCAAGGGATGTACCACTTCCCATCGAGTGTAAAAATCTTACAACAGTTACTTCCATTTCTCCCCTCCCGGCCTCAGTTCCCCTTCTAGGTGCTGTGTCCTGGAAACGCGCTCAAGGCACTAAGCAGGGACAATCGTAGAGCTCTCTGGGGTCCCTGAACCTTGTGGCCTGATATCTAGTGTCTTGAAAACAATTATGTATTTTGTCTGGGTTTTCTTAGTTGTTTCAGGTGGGAAGGTATCTCTAGTCCCTATTACCCTGTCCTGGCCGAAACCAGAAGCCCCCAATATGTCCATAAGGAAGCCCAATCTCAGAGGCCAGGCCCTTCCCAAGGTGAGGTAGCTAGTAAGTGGCCAGGCAGGGCTCCAACCGGACCCGGTGCTCTTCCCTGCCCCACGGCTCCTACATGAACCACCAAGAAAGCAGAAAGCCCTGTCAGCAGGATAAGCTGACTTTTGCCACCACAGCAAAAAGTTGCTCACACACCATTGTCACCTGCTTTGGAAACCAGTGTGACAATTCTTTTGCATAAAGTTACCCATTAAAGAGAAACTTTCTGCATCTTTCAAGCTTCACCTTAAATGCTCTCTTTGCATCTTCAGACACCCTGTGGTGGTGTTTGCTGTCTGCCAGATGGCACCGATCTGCCAAGGATGCTGGGATGGGCTCCCCACAGAGACACTCAGGAATCCACAACGTGGTGTGACCGATAGGACAGTCTCCCCTGTTTACCATCCCACGAGTGTTTTCTGGCGGAATCTAATGACCTAATTGGTGGACTTGCGGCAACTCTGAGTGTGTGCATGTGTGTGCATGTGTGTGCACGCACGGGGTGGGGGGGGTGTTGATTTGGAGATAAGGAGGGAGTCCCCTTTCTCACCGTAGTCAACTGGTTTTGGGTCCAGGGACCTATTTGGCTTTAATGAGAAGGCAAGAGACAGTGACACCTTTCCTTAAAATCACTTGGGGCAGCTGGCTCAGGCCAGACTCCAGCAGAACCTGCTGGGGGAAGGGGCTTCACCTCCTTAGATTCAACCAGAAGATACTCGTGGGAGGGTGCATGGGGGAGACGTCCAACTGGTTACATCATGTTGTGGAACTGGGTACCTTCGTGGGAAGCCGATCCCTGCACCCTTGGCACCCCGCCCTCTGCTCCCCAGGCAGAGAGGAGGTGGGAGCTCAGTTCTTCCCGTCCTCTCCTCCACTAGCTGACCCCAAAAATACTTCGTTTAGGAAATCAGTCTGAGAGCAACAGTACTGGCTTTCACTCCCCCCGCTCCGCATCTTGCCACATGACAATTTCGTGTATGGCTCTACTATGCCACGGCAGCGGGGC
>RJWJ010006295.1:0-53089 GCA_004363605.1 Indri indri
AGTGGCCATGTGTAAGAAGATCGAATGTCATGGACGGTGGGCAGCCCCCAGGCAATAGCTAGCAGAAAGCCAGGGCCCTCCATCACATATCCAACAACCTGAGTGAGCTTAGAACTGGATTCTCCCCTAATGGAGACTCCAGGCAAGAACGCAGTGTGGCCAACACCTTGATTACATACAGCCTTGTGAGATCCTGAGCAAAGAACTCAGCTAAGCCACATCCGGCCTCGTGAGCCATGGAAACTGTGAAATAATAAATGTGCGTTGTTACAAACTGTTAATTTTGTAATAATTTTTATGCAGCAATAGAAAACTAATGGAGATGTCACATAAAAGACTGAGGGTAAGTTCCTGCCGTTAGCAAATGTTACAGAGTGATGGTAGCACTCTCAGCAATGACGGTAACCAAATCAGCCTTTGGGAGTATAAATCTATGTTGTCGAGTTCATAAATAGCCTCCACCCCTGCAGGATTGCCATTTTACTCATGAGCCTATTGAGAAAGCAATGATGTGGTCACAGTAAGAGGCTACAGGAATTGTCATTTTGTCTCTCTGATTGCTAAGAGCTTCCTCTATGGTAAGAGCTTTTTGATGAGCTTTCATTCGGGACAATATTCTCTAATCAGGGGTTCATTAGAAGAGGTCTATCCAAGTATTTAACTTCTCAAACCTCCTTGTCTCTAACACTCCAATCTTCTTCCTTCCAGTGCCACTAGCCAATAACCATGAATGAATGTAAATTCTTCACTTCAGGCCACAGTTCTCAAGAAAACTAGATAATTACCTGAAATACTCAAAATTCTATCTAGAGGAATTCATTTTTCATGGTCCTTTAGGGCTGATCTTGATTGCGTTTGTAAGGCAATAGCAGTCCGCACCCACCTGGTGCCTGCAAATTATGTAGACTAATCTGGTAAACAGGGTCAAAGATTTAGGTCACGAGGAATACACAGTGAGGCTGTGAGTGAGGTTGACAGAGAAATGACACTGTGGCAAAAGTAGCCACAGACTATGAATCATCTGCACATGCAAACTTTGTGTCCCTCTAGGTATTCTTAGGCTCAGTTCCATATGTACACTTTCCATTTGGTGATGGAATATTGCTGGGCATGGCCAACTTTTTGGGTATTTTGATTTAATAACATGTGGTTCATCATGGTCAGCTCAGATCAAGTAGTTACCTGGTCTGATGATCAGGAATTTAATGTCTACCTTTACGATGATCATCCCAATTTGCCTCTACTAATTAAGATCTTTTAATTAGCTTCTGTCAACCTAGGATCTTCTCATTCTCACTGAAATCAAGGGAGCCCTCAAGATGTATTTCTAATGTATTCCCAAAGGACTTGTTGAAGAGGTTATCTTCCGAACTCCCTTGAGGGATTGAATTAGGAGTGAGGAGAGCAGAATGCACATAACAAATTAATCCAACATGTCTACATTCCAAGTCTTTTAATTCTTTTCTCTTTTCTTCTTTACAGTATGTCAATTTCTGTCCATATGAGCTATTTAAGTTTCAGTCAAACATAAGAGGAAGCAATTAAAGTTACCCCCATATGTTTAAGCTAGTATATTATAAGTCAAATTTCTGATAAGGTTGCCCATATTGATAAATTCAGTTACATCTTAAGTTATATTCTTCCCTTACTTATACATATAAATTAGCCAAATCTCTTTTTCTATGATTGAACTAAAATAATCTCTTCTCTTAAATTATTTTAAAATATAAGCTTTATCATCCTGGGGATGACATTGTAATTCACTCCCCTATCACAAGTTCAAGCTAGGATCTGGCTTTCATTATTGATCTGGAGATAATGAATGTTCGGAATGAAGCAGGAAGAGAATTGGCTTCCTCCTGCAAGATGATCTCCTTAGACAAGGTTGTGATGGATTCTTCAGGCAAACTAAGAACAGTCTCATGATGCAGATGAACATAAGCCCTTCTGCAGGCAAGGGAGTCAGAGTCTTTGTGGGGCAAAGGAGTCAGCATATTCTGAGTCAATAAAATTAAGTCCTTCCATGTATCCCATTCCAACTTGGGAGTATAGCACTCTTTCTTTATCCAACTATAACTTCCACATAAAACACCAGGTAAGACTGTGAATTCAGCTGAGGTTGGAATTAGGAAACCTACAAAATTAAACTTTGAGTTTGATCTTTGTGGTTGCAAGAGAGAAGATATTCTTTTAGCTGGTTTTCAATCTATGCCTGAAATTAGAAATTTGAGAATGTCATTCTTTTTTTTTTTAACTGTTCAGCTTATTTAGAAACAACACTTCCAACCCACTCCTGATACCAATTTATATCAGTTAGCATTTTTAGTTAGAAACAAAAAATAACCAAGTTAAACTGATGAAGGCAGAATAGGACATTATTAAAAGGATTTGTGGTAGCTCATAGACTCATTAGGAAGCCTAAACAACTAGGGACAAGGCTTTGCACCAAAAACAATGCCCAAAATCACACCATAGAAATGGTCTAATAAGAACCCCACTGTGGCCTTCACCAAACAATTGTTGCAGGCTGCAGTGCAAACAGAGATGGGTCTGTATATTAAATGCCCCTAACTACTGCTACAAAATTTAATCCTACCGCAATGATCTACACAGAATTCCTCTGTGCAGAATTCCTCTCTTCTGATGCATTGGCCCCCAGTTCCAACTATGAGGCGAGACCATGTGCCCCACACCATAGGTGCAAAGGAAGCTCAGGAAGCAAGTATTTGACATTTTCCGTGTTTGTAGTGGAAAACAGGGTCTGCCTCCCACCATACTCACTCTATGGGAAGTTCCCAAAACATAGGAAGCCATGTTAGTTAGTAAGCAGACAAAATCAATGACAAATGCCAACTATGATTAAAATTGTATGTACCATAAATTCTATCTCTAGAATTTCTAACAAAATTCTCAGACACATACAAGACAGGAACAAGAATTTTTTTGTTGAGGCATCGTATTAATACATAATACCAAATATGTGAATAAAAAACTGAAATGCCATTGGCAGAGGATTAAATAAATAGGTTGTGACAAGTTAATACGATTTTTTTTGTTGTTGTTGAAGTACGGAAAAACTACAGTGTCAGACACAATGCTAAGCACTGTGGACAGAAACTGGGGTGGGAAGGGGAGAGGGTTACATATATGAATTTTGAAAAGACTCCCTTCGAGGTGCTCCCAGTGGAGGGGGAGGATAGACGTGTAAGTATATTACAAGGACATACGTAGTGTATCAAAGGCTCAGATAGATCGTGTATATGTGGCTGAGATGGTGCCTTTAGAAAAATCTAACTGCCTGCATTCGTGACAGGGACACCACAGAGGAGAAAGGTCCATATGTCAGTTAGCACTCAAAAGACGTAGAAGAACGTGTGATGTAAGAGTAAGAAAAGGAGCAGTACGTTCCAGACAGCATGCATTTTATCCGTAAAGCCACTAAAGCTTGTTATAGCACAATGCTTTTCTGAAAAGTGCTGTTAAAATATTTGCCATGTTTGGTATTACACAAACAAACCATACTTAATGGCAATACTGTGGTATGCAGGAAAAACTCCAGCAAGAGATTTTAAGTTTCATAGGAACGCATCTACAAACTCAAACTAAAGTAAATCAGAAACAGAAACAGCACGTGACATTCCAGTTTTGTCCCACTTAAAACTACCAAGGTTTTATTACACCATTGAAAAAGTTTCCTACAAATAATGCAATTATAATTTGGCCAAACATAAGTAATTCATTCACAGAAACTAACCAATAATAAAACTGAGTTACTTTTCCACCTTAAGCAATAGAAAAAACTCTTCAAAATGTTGCCATCTAGTGGCTTCAAACTTGAAATAATGAACTACTCTGGTAAACCATTCAGCCATGTTTCCTAGGAAAAGTTTCCTTAGCAGTTCTCAAATAAACAAATACTACATTTGTGCCTCTGCCTTAAAAGAAAGCTCTCTGGATTTAGGCTACTGGCTTTTAAAGTTTTGCTTCATCGTTGACTAGCTGCACGACAACAGGCAAATTGCTTAATTTCTCTGTAAAATGCACACAATAATAGTACCTACCTCCCAGAGTTGCTAAGAAGAATTAATGAGAAGATCCACATAAAGTTGTTTCGCACAGCATTTGGCTCATAGTATATACCCAATAGGCAATAATAATTATATTACTTAATTTGGAAAGAGTCGCAAAATATTTGGTCCGTCAGTGGGATTGAAGTTTGAGTGCTACAGCAATTAAAACAACGGCACTTTTGTGGCCATTCTGGTTACAGCGTTATACTTTTTTCCTGAAGCAGTAGAAACACTGTGTTGGTATATGGTTGCTATCTAGATAGAAGATATCAATAACTGGTATTCTCTAATTTTGAAAGATCCCTAAATCAAACTATGATTGTGATTTACTGTCATAATATTTACAAAGTCCAATTCATTACTGATTTAACCTCTTAACTATTCTACAAGAAAATGTACAGTTTTCTAAGACAACGTAAATGGAAGTAGAGGAGAAGGCAGCTTCACCAGTTGGTTAAAAAAAAAAAAAATGAGGCTTCTATAAGATGCAATCAGCCCTAAAACTGCCTATCATAGCAACAAGGCAGATGAAATTGGTCCTCTCTATTTATGACATCCTTTGAGCTATAGTATTGCTATGACTTATTTTATTCTTTAAGACAGTCCTTGAGGCTTAGCTTTACTTGATTTTGCCTGCCCGACGCAGCAGAAACAGTATTCTTTTAAAAATATGTTTGACAAAAATGTCTCCTGAGGGTTCCAAGGGCATGATGATAAAATGTTACACGACACCACAGTTGAGAATTTATAGCTAGGCAACTGGCAATACTCATAGTATTAGCGGGCTAGAGTCAACCTGAGGGGAAAAGGGGATGCCACAAGACTGTCACCAACACCCTTTCTTCAATGTTGTTATCAAAAACTTGGATAAATAGATTGTGCTTCTTCTAAGTTGCAGGAATTCTCGGTGGATAGATATTGTAGGCTGCCTTTAAGATGGCCCCAGTCATTCCTGCCTTCTGGTATTCACACCTTCGTGTAATCTCCGCCATTATTTGTGTGTGAACTGGACTTATTACTCACGTCTAATGGATGCAATACAGCAAAAGTGATGAGTGCCATTTCTGAAATTAGGTTACAGAGAGACTGTGGCTTCCATCTTCCATATTCTTTCTTGTTCTCTCTTGATGACTTCCTGTGATGGAATCCATTTGCCATGTTGTGAACTGCCCATGTGACAAGGAACTGAGGGAGACCTCGGGCCAACAGCCCGTGAGAAACTGAGGCTCTCAGTCGAACAGCCCATGAGGAACTGAATTCTGCCAATAATCAGGTGAGAAGCTCAGAAGTGGATGCTACTTTGTTTGAGGCTTCAGATAAGACGACGGCCCCGGCTAATTCCTTCATTGTAGCCTGGTGAGGAACCTCAAGGCAGGAACACCTAGACAAGCCATGCCCTGGATTCCTGACCCATAGAAACTGTGAGATAATAATATTTGGTATTTTAAGCCACTCAGTGGTAGGGTAATTTGTTACACGGCAATACATAACACACAGTGGATCTGAGATCAGCAAAGTACAACCTATGGGCCAGATCTAGTCCCAGGCCTGTCATTGTATGGCCCTTGAGCTAGGAATGGTTTTTACAACTAAAAGAGTTTTTTTTTTTTAATGAAATAAAAAGAATACTACATAACAAAGACCCATGGCTCACAAAGCCTAACATAATCACTATCTAGCTTTTTACAGATAAAGTTAGCTAACTCCTGCCGTTAATAATATGACCAGTGACAGAATCAAGATTCAAAATGATCGTCTTAACTGACTAGGATAAAAAAGTGAAGTAAATGAGTTAAAATTTGTCAGTCATAAATAAAAATTTGTCCTTAAATTCAAAAATTCAATCTCATAAATATAGGATAATGGTTATGTGAAAAGGATTGGAGAATATTAGTGGATCCTAGGCTTACAAAGAGCTAAACTGTAATGTGATGCTTAAAATAAAAGTTAATATAAACCCAGTTTGCATTAACATAAATATAAATCCAGTTCCTAGAAGAATATAAGTTCATGACTACTCTGCATAAGTCAGAGCACATGTGAAGTATTTTAAAACTGTTTAAAGACAGTGGAAAGGCTTTTGTATAAGGCTTCTGGCTGTATTTCCTTTACTTATTGCAAGATACATTTTTTTTAAAAGATTGGGCATGATAGGTGAAACCACTGGTATCTAAATTTATGCATTTTATCTGTAGTAATCTCCATAGTTTTTAACTCAGCTCTTCTTTTGGTGTCTATTTGTATTTTATAACATGTTCATATTTTTCCTTCTTTCTGCTTTCTTTACATGTATTCCCAAAAAAGTAAGGGGAAAGGAAAGACAACCAAGGACATGCGTGTGTTTGAGGATGGAGGTGGCAGATAACTGACGTATTTAAGAGTATTGTGTCCTCCATAGCTTCTCTAATCTCTTAAAATTTGGTCTATGTTGCCACATACTGTGCACATCTGTGTCTACAAATGTATCCCAGAGTTTTGAGGTCAAAGTCGCTGCAGAATAAATTGCATCTAGAAATAAACATAAAGCAGATAACTTTGACTAGCACCGAACTCACATTTTTGCATGTTATAAATGAAGAGCGTAGAGATTAACCAAATATGTTACAACTTATTTGAGTTCGAAGTGTTTTGAGGACTGATTGGAGACGTCGTACGCCCACAGACGGCAATTAGTTCCATTCATTCCTTATTTACAGTAAAATCTGCTCTCTCCTCGCTTTCCTAGAAAGCTACTTAAGTTTATTTAAACTTCGTAGACCACGATTCCTTGCTGCTTGCTGTGATCTCTGAGAAATTGCTGTGAACGCGGTAAGCAGTGACTGACTCATCCAGTGGCGCCTTCGGCTTCACACCAGCCAGGAGGACAAGCGGGACTGCTAATAAAAATGCTCTTTGATGCTGAACCTGGAAAAGCAGAACTGTGGAGGCACCAAAAAAAGTTCCCTTTAGGAAGAATATTTCTGCCTCAAAATGTGAAAAGTGACTTCTATATTCATACTCTGGAAGGAGGTGTAGACTTGCTCTAAGGTGACTCAGTATGGTGAAAACACAGAAGAGAGCTTAAAAGAAAAGAGGGAACACACAAAAGATAGAAGAGAGTTGGAGTGTTAACATTTCTGCTGCTATTAAATCACTATTTGAATGAAATTATTTAAATACTTACGGTTAAAATTTAAATCTCATATCTATATTTTGGTGATACGTTTGACTTTATTTTGTTCTCACAAGTCCGACACCAGTAGCCCTCAACAATAAACTTCTTTTTACATCTAAGCCTTAGATCATGACACTCTATAAAAAACCTTTAGCCACCAAGGGTGTAGGTGGAAATCACCGTTGTGTTAAGCTTCTTAATTATGAGTGTCCTCGTAAGAAATTTGTGTCTTATGAATTTCAATTTGGCAGCTAGGAAATGCAAAAAATTTTTTTAAGTTGTTTTAGCAGCTTAGTAAAGAGAAAGAGAAAACCAGTAAGCTAATAGATTAATCTGCTTGTTAGAAAGAAAATGCAAATATACATGGCCAGCCTTTCTATTTGTATATTTATTACAAACTAATTTGCCAGAGATTATTTGAAGTCTTCAATATGTTTAGAAGATGACTCTCAATGTTCAATATGTTTTCACTTGTCCAAGAACTGAAAGGCACATGTCCAGAAAATACTAAATAATAAATAAGATATTAATATGTAGTTATATGGCCATTGCACCTTCATTTTGAACTTGAGTTTTCTCAGCAACCATGTACTGGCCATAACAGATTTGTGGGCCAATTAGAGATGAAACACTCTAAAATTAGTATTGCTTATTATATATTTTATCATTTAATTAATATTATTAAATATGCTATTATTTATATTGTTATATTATTAAATATCATTATTATTATATAATTTTATATCCATATAATGCATAACTTGCCTTTATCCTTTCACTGATTTTTATGAAATAAACAAACAAGCTGGGCACAGTGGCTTGTACCTGCAATCCCAGCTACTCAGAAGGCTGAGATGGAAGGATCGCTTGAGCCCAGAAGTTCAAGGCTTTAGAGAGCTCAGGAACATTTTTTGTGTCCATCCTTTAAAGACCAGATAAATATCATATTCTTTGTTAAGCCTTTCTTTACTCCCAAGCTCTTTTTTTAATTTTTTAATTCTTTTTTTTTTCTACTGAGTTGTTTGAGTTCCTTACATATTCTGGTTATTAATCCCTTGTCAGTTGACTAGTCAACGAATAAATATTTTCTCCCATCCTGTGGGTTGTCTCTTCACTTTGTTGATTGCTTCCTTTGTTGTACAGAAGCTTTTTGGTTAATATAATCCCATTTGTCTATTTTTGCTTTGATTGCATGTGCTTTCGAGGTCTTTCACAAAAAAAAATCATTGCCCAGACCAATGTCCTGGAGCATTTCCCCAATGTTTTCTTCTGGTCGTTTCATAGTTTCAGGTCTTAGATTTAAGCCTTTAATCCATTCCGATTTGTTTTTTTTATATAGTGAGAGATGGGATCTATAACTAGTTTCATTCTTCTGCATATGGTTATCCAGTATTTCCAACACCATTTATAGAAGAGACTGTCCTTTCTCCATTTTATTTTCTTGGCACCTTTGTTGAAAATGAATTGGCCATAAATCTGAGAATTTATAGCTGGGTACTCTATTTTGTTCCATTAGTCTATGTGTCTGTTTTTATACCAGTACCATGCTGAGTAGGTTACCCTAGCTTTGTAGTATATTTTGAAGTTAGGTAGTGTGATACCTCTAGCTTTGTTTTTTTTTTGTTCAGGATTGCTTTGGCTATTTTAGATCTTTTGTGGTTCCATACAAATTTTAGGATTGTTTTAATTTTAAGATTGTCTTTTCTGATTCAGTGAAGAATGCCATTACTATTTTGATAGAGATTACATTGAATCTATAAATTGCTGTGGGTAGAATTATTTGAACAATATTGATTCTTATAGTCCATGAGCATGGAATATCTTTCCATTTTTTTTTTGTTTGTTTGTTTTGTGTCCTCTTTAATTTCTTTCATCAGTGTTTTATACCTTTCCTTGCATAGATCTTTCACTTCTTTGGTTGAATTTATTCCTAGGTATTTGATATTCTTTGTAGCTATTGTAAATGAGATTGCCTTCTTGATTTCTTTTTCAGATTGCTCAGTGTTGGCATAAATAAATGCTACCGATTTTTTATGTTGATTTTGTATCCTGCAACTTTACTAAATTCATTTATCAGTTTTGACAGTCTTGGTAGCATCTTTAAGTTTTTCTAAGTATAAGATCATATCATCTGTGCACAAGGCTAATTTTACTTCTTCCTTTGCAATTTGAATGCCCTTTATTTTTTTCTCTTGCCTAATTATTCTTTCCAGGACCTTCGGTATTATGTTGAATAGAAGTGGTAAAAGTGGGCATACTTTTCTTATTTCAGATCTTAAAGAAAAGGGTTTCGATTTTTCCCCATTTAGAACAATAGCTGTGGGTTTTTCATATGTGGCCTTTATTATTTTGAGGCCATATATTTCATTTATTTCCTTCCATATCCAGTTTGTTGAGGGTTTGTATCATAAATGGATGTTGGATTTTATTGAATGCTTTTTCAGTATCTATTAAAATGATTATCTGGTTTTTGTTCTTGGTTCTGTGATGTGTTATATCATGTTTATTGATTTGTGTATGTTGAATCATCCTTGCCTGCCTGGGATGAATCCCAGTTAATCATGGTGAATGATCTTTTTAACATGTTATTGAATTGGTTTGCTAGTATTTTGTTAAGGATTTTTACATCTATGTTCATCAGCATTATTGGTCTGTAGTTTTCTTTTTTGCATGTGTCCTTGTCTGGTTGTGGTATCAGGGTAAT
Organism: Indri indri; assembly: GCA_004363605.1. Classification (NCBI taxonomy): domain Eukaryota; kingdom Metazoa; phylum Chordata; class Mammalia; order Primates; family Indriidae; genus Indri; species Indri indri. Next base: position 9,929 of record RJWJ010006295.1, read on the forward strand.
GCTGGCCTCATAGACTGATTTAGGAAGAATTTCCGCCTCTTCGATTTTTTGGAATAGTTGGAAAAGACTTCATGTTAGTTCTTTTTTATAAGTTTGGTAGAATTCAGAGTAAAGCCATCTGGTTCTGGGCTTTTCTTTTTTTGGTAGACTTTTTATTACTGATTTAATCTTGTTACTCACGATTGATCTGTTCAGATTTTCCATTTCTTCCTGGTTCAATCTTGGTAGCTTGCATGCGTCCAGGAATGTATCTATTTTCTCTAGGTTTTATAATTTATTAGCATATAGTTCTTCACAATAGTCTTTAATGACCCTTTGTGTTTCTATGGTATCAGTTGTAACATCTCCTTTTTTGTCTCTGATTTTCTGTCTTCTCTCTTTTTTCTTAGTCTAGCTACAGGTTGTTAATTTTGTTTATCTTTTTAAAAAACCAACTTTTCATTTCATTGATCTTCTGTATTGTATTTTTGTCTTAATTTCATTTATTCCTAATCTGACATTTATTATTTGTTTCCTTCTATTAATTTTGGGTTTGATTTGTTCTTGCTTTTAGAGTTCTTTGAGGTGCATTGCTAGGTTGTTTGTTTGAAGTCTTTCTACTTTTTCGGTATAGGCATTTATTGCAATAAACTTTCTTCTTGACACTGCTTTTGCAGCATCCCATAGATTTTTTGGTATGCTATATTTCCATTTCAATCATTTCAGGAAATTTTTTAATTTTCTTCTTAATTTTTTCATTGACCCATTGGCACATATTGTTTAATTTCCATGTGTTGGTATAATTTCTAGGTTCCTCTTATTTCTAGTATTAGAAATCAATAACAAGAGGATACTTATTATTGATTTCTACCTTTTTGAATTTGTTGAGACTTGTTTTGTGGCCTAAGATATGGTGTATTCTGGAGAATGTTCCGTGTACTGATGAAAATAATGTGTATTCTGTACCTGCTGGGTGAAATGTTGTATGAATATCAGTTAGGTCTATTTGATCTAGTGTGTAGTTTAATTCCAATGTTTCTTTGTTGATTTTCTGTCTGAATGGTCTCCCCATTACTGAAGTTGGGTGTTGAAGTCCCCTACCATTATTATATTGCAATCTATCTCTCCCCTTAGATGTATTACTGTTTACTTTATATATTTAGGAGCTCTGGTGTTGGGTGCATAGATATTTATAATTATTATATTGTCTTGCTGAATTGACCCTTCTACCACTATATAATGACCTTCTTTGTCTCTTTTTACAGTCTTTGATTTGTAGTCTATTTTATCTGATATACATGCAGCTACTTCTGCTCTTTATGGGTTTCCATTTGTATAAAATATCTTTTCCACCCCTTTCAGTCTATATGTGACTTTATAGATGAAGTGGGTTTCTTGTAGGCAGCATATGGCTAGATTTTGTTTCTTTTTTTTTTTTTTTTTTTTGGCATGGGTGGGCAGGGGGGGTGGTCTTCTGGTGAGGACTGGAAAACCTGCTAGACAGATTCTAAAAGACTTGTAACACTAGATCTTGTTTCTTTATCGATTCAGCCACTCTATGCCTTTTAATTACAGAATAGAGTCCATTTAAATTCAGTGTTACTATTGATAAGTAAGGACTTACTACAGCCATTTTGTTGCTTGTTTTAAGGTTGTTTTGTAACTACGCTCTTCGTCCCTTCTTACTGTCAGCTTTTGTGGTTAAGTGATTTTCTCTGGTAGTATGTTTTAATTTGTTGATTTTTATTTTTAGTGAATCTATTAAAGGTTTTTGCATTATGGTTACCAAGAGGCTTACAACAAAATATCTTACAGATATAACAAATTATTTTTAAAATATGACAACTTATCTTGGGTCACAAAGAAAAGAATAGAAACAAACTAACAAAAAATGGGGGGGAAAACTCCTTTACACTTTAATTCTCTCCGCCCCACATTTTGACTTCATATTGCCTCAATTTGGATCTTTTTACATTGCCTGTCTCTTAATAGGTTGCTGTTCATATTGTTGGTTTTAATAGGTTTGCCTTTTGGGCTTCATATTAGAGTTGTGAGTGGATTGCGCACCACAATTACCGTATTAAAATATTCTGGATTTGTTCATATACTTAATTATACCAGTGGGTTTTATACCTTCAAATATTTTCTTTTTGCACATTAGTGATTTTTTCTTTAAGATTGAAGAATTCTCTTTAGCATTTCTTGTAAGATGGGTCTGGTGGTGTTGAATTCTCTCAGCTCTTGTTTATCTGGTAAAGACTTTATCTCTCTTTCATATTTGAAGGACAGCTTTGCTGGATACAATATTCTTGGATGGCAGTTTTTTCCTTCAGCACTTTGAAAATGTCCCATTCCCCATGGCCTGTGTGGTTTCCATTGAGAAGTCTTTTGCCAGATGAATTGGGGCTCCTTTATATGGTGCTTCTTTTCTCTTACTGCTTTTAAGATCCTCTCTTTGTCTTTGACCTTTGAGAGTTTATTATATGTCCTGCAGTAATCTTCTTTGGGTCAAATCTATTTGGTGTTCTCTGACCTTCCTGTACCTGGATATGTATCTCTTTCTCAAATTTTGGAAGGTTTCCTGTTATTATTTCATTGAATAAGCTTTTGACTCCTTGTTCTTTCTCAACCCTTTCATGAACACTAATAATTCTTAGGTTTGGTCTTTTGAGGTAATTTTCTATATCTTGTAGGCAGTCTTTATTCCTTTTCATTCTTTTTTCTTTTTTCTCCTCTGTGTATTTTCAAATAGCCTGTTTTTGAGCTTACTGATTCTTTCCTCTGCTTGATCCATTTGGCTGCTGAGGTCTTCTAAGCCTCTAATGAATTTTTCAGTTCAGCAAATGTATTTCTCAGTTCCAAGATTTCTGGTTTTTTAAATTATTTCAAACTCTTTGTTAAATTTCTCTGATAAATTTATGAATTTCTTTTCTGTGTTATATTGAAGATCATTGAGTTTTCTTAAAAGAACTATTTTTGAATTCTTGGTCAGAGAGTTCAAATATTGCCATTTCATTAGGGTGATTCTCTGGTTCCTTGCTTTATCTCTTTGAAAAGATCATGGTTCCCTGTCTGCTATTATTTCTTTTGGTTGTACATCTATGTCTTTGCATTGAAGGATCATTTATTTATTCCAGTCTTCTATAGTTTGTTTTGGGTTTTATTAGATATGTTTGCTCAGATATTCTTTGTAATTTACCTGTTCTTTCTTTTTCTTTCTTTCTTTCTTTCTTTCTTTCTTTCTTTCTTTCTTTCTTTCTTTCTTTTCTTTCTTTCTTCCTTTTTTCCCACTAGGTCACTGCCTCCTTTTCAGCACTAGATGGCATCTTAAGCCCAGGTTTGCCTTAGTTCTAGTAAACAATCAGAGTGCCATTTCCAAATGAGGGCAATCCCCAAAGGGAGATACTGATAGCATAGGAAAGCTGATTAGGGGTCCTTGCCCAGTGGACGTGCGGAACAAACCTGCCTCCTACAGCATGGTGCTTCTTAACAGTCACTCTGATTTAGCATCTCCTTTGGCCAAGTTACAGAGCTGAGTTTCCAGGGCTGGAGATGATAGTCCCACTTCCCCCCTTTGTCTCTGAATGTCCTCAGGGATATTTCTCCCTTTAGACACTCCCAATATTTCTTGTGGGTTAAGGGAAAGACAGGTATCCTGCCAGGGAACCAAAGGTAGTGGAGAACCTGGTTGCCCACCTCAATCTCACTTTTTCCAATGTAGAAACTGTAAGTCAGAAGAAATTTTCCTCATACTTGGAGCCTGGCAGATTGGAGGAAAGGGTGTCATGGATATGGAAGTTTGATTTCCGCACCATCTACTCGAGTTTTTTCACTTCTTTCTGGTCCTAGGAACTGTCTTTTTCTCATATTTGAGTTCTGGGATATTGCTGATGATAATCTCAGTGCTGTATAAATATTTGTTTATAGTTTTCTGTGGGGAAGAGTGAAAGTAGCCTGCTTCTGTGCTGCCATTTGAAACCCTTGAGCTTTTATTGAACACTTTTTACTTCTACACTCCAATAGCATTCTTTTTTTTAACTCTGACACTGCACCGTTAATCTATAACCTCATCGCAAGGCTAGTATCTGTGGAGAGGAAGGTGGAGCAAAGCATTTGTCATCTGTTTTTCCAAGCATAGCTCTAAGAAAGACTCTCACAAGCTATAAAGGTGTTGCATGTGGGATTTCCAGAAAGTAGACTCTGAGATTGAGTTTAGAGTGTCATGGGACTAAGGAGTATCCATGGAATTGACACCCATGGAAGGGACGGAAAGGAAGCAGAAGAAGGGAGAGAGAGGAACCAAACAACAGCCCTAGACAACCCTATTGGAAGCTTTGAAGCTAGAATGGCCTTTCAGATGGCAAGGCCTTTATACCCTACATCAATAAATTATTGAGTGTGGGACTTCCCATGCAGCTCTCTGCAACTGAGCAATCTCTGAAGGTGGTGACAGCTAAAGGTGATCTGCTGATAGCTCCCTCAGAAGCTAAGGACACAGTGCTTCATTGAAGAGGGATCCAGGTTATGTATCACAGAGTCGACCACACTAGGGTGAGATCACTTGGACTGCCCATCCAAGAAACTGGCCAAGGTCATCAGAATTCTCATCAGACCTCATACATAGCCACCTACTCATACCTAGTAGCTATGACCTCCTCCTCAGCAGAAGGATGAATTTCCAGTGTAAATAGACAAGTAGAAAAGAGGATGGTGGAAAAAAAGAAGAAGACGAAGAAGGAGGTGGAGGATGGGGGAAAGAGAAGGGGGAAAAAGGAGAAGGAGAAACAGCAACTGAGTTTGTGCTGAGCTTCAAACTGAGCCAGAATATTTTGGGGGAACATGCCCAGGCATGTATGTTAGATAGGCACTTGCTATTAGAGAGTTATTATCATCAATTAACTAGAGACATACAATGCTGTGAACTCCCAGAGCACTTAGATACTGAACTTCACCTGAGCCCAGCATTCCCTCAGGCCATAGGATAATTACTTTACCTGGTATTCCATTCTTGAGGCTCCTATAAGGTATATTTGGCCTATTAAATGGTGTTCTTCAAATAGGAAGCAGATATTCACTATAAGTGAGCAGTTGACTGCATGATCTATTTTGCATTTGTAGCTCAAATCCAAACAAATAAATAAAAAAATAGAAATGTACTTCACTCTTAGAAAATTATAATGCCTTTAGAATTACAAATATGAAATATCTCTGGCAATCTCTCAACCCTCTTTGCTTCCTTGCTGGGGCCCCAGTACTCTTTCAGAGAAGGATGAGAACTCCACTTCTCATTGTCCTCCCAATTCTCCCTGCATTCAACTCGTCTTCCCAGCTGCTGGCCCTGTTAGCCGATAGTGATCCCAGACCAGATACTTGACTGTGGACCCACAGAGGCGGTAGCTATTAATACATGAAGGCAATAATTTCCCAGAAGTTTCCGTAGACTTCACTACAAGTTCCCCCTTTGTTGTTGCGTTGCTAAAGTGCTTGGCTTCTTGCTTTTTCCCGCAAGCTCTGACTTGTCCCTCAGACAGGTATTTAGAGAGTAGTGGTTGGTAATGATTTTTCTGAATCTCTGACTCTCTTCTTCCAGACCTTCATTTCCACAGCTCGTTTCACATTTAATAAATCCCATATTCTGATAATTTTTATAGTGGCTCTATTGTCCTGACAGAATCCTGAATGATACCCTTTCCAACCAAGTAAGTTAGAGAAACCAGGTATGGTATTATTGGTCTACAAATGGTAATTATCTTTCAAGAGTAGAAGAGCTTCTTAACCTCAATCTCAATCATACCACACCATCTTTCTCCTTCCATTATCATAAAGAGAGTCCTCTACCATCTCTATGAAGGAATTTCTGCCACAAGTTACTTCAGGTCAAGGTTAACTCTGCCTATGCCCTTATTTCTTGAGAAAGTTGTCTATGGCAATGACTAATTGCACAATATATGAGATTGGACATGTTCCTGGTAAACGCTGTCTTTAAATTCTGGATACACTAACTTGAGAGGCCTTAGCACTTTCCTGTGACCTGAAATAGCACAATGGCAAGAGAGCTAAGCATATTTCAGATGCAACGTCATGTTCTTATGAGGAGGCAAATTTCATATCATGTACACAGCAGGTACATACAAGGCAAGAGGATCTATAAATTTATTTATGGGCAGGTTTACTCATGCCTGAGAGTCTTTGCTGAAAGACTGACATGGTGCTACAACCACAGCTGGAAGTGAAAGATTTCATCATGGGACAAAAATAGGTAGATACTTGGGACAAGTGGCATCCGACGGAGCTCCAGAATTACTGGAAGCAACCTGAAGAATCAAGGTGTTGCTTCACTCAAAGTGAAGCTCGAAGAAGTGTGTGAAGCTCCAATCAGAGCATTGACCTGACTGGATACTGAGGTTCATTCAAGACCCTGAATAAGACCCTGTCTGGCAATCCTTTTTCTGACAAAACTTTCTGATGTATATTGTTGCTTACAGGATTGGCATCTTGAACCGAAGCATGCTCAGGATGCTGTAGGAAAAATTACGCTCTGATGCCTCAGAGTTCATTTGACCTAGCACTTCCCCTTCATAAATATTTAGCATAATTCTTAATGCTTTCATCAAGTATCCTTTGCATTGGATCATATCCTTCTTCAGACCCTGCTGCCTTGCTGATGAGGAAGGTGTGTCATCTCCATAACTACCTGAAAACTTAGAGTGAAATCATGTATTACAATTAGTTTTGTGTTTCTAGAGTGTACCCCTCAAATCCTTCCATGTCTGAATTCACCCCTCTCCTACTCACTGTCCACAGATGAGAGTTAAAAAGGATGATCAACCAAACACAGAAAGAAAACTAGCATGATACATATGAAATAAACAATGCAACTAGGCCACTCACCTTATGATAGAGAAGTTGGCCCGTAATAATTTGTATATACCTGTTCTACAGCAAATACGGATTTCATTTCCTCTGCTTTCCTTCCTGCCTGGCCACACCATCACCTTGGCCACAAGTCAGTTCCTGGAAGAGATTCCCAAACAACCCAAAGGGGCTATGGACATCCTCTGACACAAGGCTTCTGCAGTTTTCATGACCACTGTCACCCAGGCAGCATGTGAGTCCTGAGTTTCTGTGTCCAACATTGTCCAAACCTTCCCACACGAGAGTTGCCAATTTCTACGTCTACAACCACCCTGGCTAAATTCTCTTGCCACTTTCCCCTGTTTGCCTCCCTCAGAGAAATTAACCACGCCTTTCACCCATGGTTCTGTTGTATGACACATTGTGTGGCCATCCATCCCCCACTTCACTATCATCATTATAACTCTTTTCACTGCCTTTATATCAGTCTCCTCCCCTTCCTTGCCTTCCAAACTTCGGTACAGAGGCCAACACAGCAGCCAAGACTTATCCAGAAGACTCCTCCATAACCCTGAGCTCTCACTCTACTCTTGTGCTTTAACTGAAATCTGACTGCCCCCTGAAGACTCCAGTTCCCCTAAATTCTTCGTAAGCGAATGTTTGCAGGTAAATGAGGGAGTTTTTTTTTCAGATGGCTTCCACTTTCTTAGTGAAATAGGAGACGCGATTATCTTCTGAAAGTGATCAGGGAGGTGGGGGGTTAGAGATTAGAGAAAAGTGTTATCCTTCAATTCCAACTCATCAGCAAGTCCTATTTACCCTTATTTCAAAATTTATCTTGACTCCAGTTGTTTCTAACAATCTCCACCACTACTACAGTGGTCTAAGCCGGCATTAGGTCTTTCCTGGATCTACCAAACCAGCCTTCTGACTTGTCTCCCTAAATCGTTTTGGCCTCTTCCACAGAAACAACCAGGATGATCTTTCCAACGCACAAATCATAGCACTCTCCAGCTTAATACACTTTGATGGCATCCCATCTTTCTTTGGATAAAGACATAAATTCTCACGATGACCCGTTATGATTAGCCTGTACCTGCTTCTTAGACTCATCTGGTAACATGCTTTTCGTAGCTCTCTGACACAGTGGAAACGATAGCCTTCTTTCAACTCCTTGAAACCACCATGATTCCTTTAACCTCAGGGACTTAGCACAGATGTACTTCATCCTTTCTTCAGCTAGTTAACTCCGACTCTCCCTTAAGATCTCACTTCAACCATAAGTTCCCAGGAAAGCAATATTATACTGTCATATAGTACCATGTACTTCTTCCTGATAGCACTCAACATAGTTATAATTTTCCATTAATTATAGTTATATTATTATAGTTACACTTGATTATATGATATAGTTATGTTATAATATACTTAGTGATAACTTCTCTTAAATAATTTTTAGATTAATGTCTAACCTCTTTGCTCCACCTAGCTTATAAGCTCAATAACAGAGGAGGCCATGCCTGTTTTTGCTTACCATTGTATACCCAAGTTCTAGCCTAGTGCCTAATACATACACAGTAGGATCTCAATAAATATCTGTCAAATAAACGAAAGTTTAAGTTGACAATCTTGAACAGTAAGGGAAACAATGCAGAGGACAGACTGTGGCTCCCCTCACAATCGATGCGTCCCACCCACCACTGCTTTCTGGCCTATACAAGAACAAGTTTCCTGACCCATGACGTGGGGGCCTTCCACTCCCGGGTTTACCATCCATGCTTCTCAAATTCATTTTAACTGATCCCTGTGCCCACGGCCTTAGAGCTGCACTCATAATCCAATGTCTTTGCAGCTCATTCCAACCGCCAGAGACAAGAAGCCAAAATACACAGTAAGGAATGATCTGGACTTTGCCATTATTATAGTCAGTCCTGGCACTTCATCTGGTCGGGACAGTATTAGTAAAAGATCATACGAACAACCACTGATGTGAATCCCTTGTGTAAGGTCCAGTGCTTTTGGTCGAGGCACTGGTCTATGACCAGAAATGGGCATTGGGTCCCTACGGAATAATGAAAGCAAAGTAGTTCGAAGTGGGAATGATAATTAGTACCATTTTAGGGGGAGAAAGCCAAGAATCAGAAATAGGAAACCAAATACCAAAGTCTAGTACAAAGGACAGGCGCCAAACTATAAATTGGGAATGGAGCCAGAATCAGAAGCCAGATGGACTGTGGAGTGAGTGGGTGCAGATCTGGAACCAGGGAGGCATGTTCACAGTAAACATAGTGAATAGATCAGGACAGGTAAATTCCTGGAAACACGGCCGTGTTTGGCCAATTTAAGGCACAGAGTTAGGATAGAACCTTCTACTGGAGGAAAGTCTTCTCTTCCTTAAGAGGGCAAGCCGGGGTGTTTGTGTCAGGGCCAGAGGAAAAATCCTCCCTAACCAGTTCCCTTTGCATATTCATTAGGTGACCCACAGGCAATAACAGGGAGCTTCAGGCAGTCCAGCCCTCCTCGTATCTAGAGTGCCAGACTCTCCAGCCTCATTGCCATCTGGCTCCTTTCTCTCGCTGCATTTTTGTGCTGACACTACTCGTGACTTCTGATTCGTCTTCTGGCTTTTTATTCAACATTCATTCTTTGCATCTGACAACGGATTGGGTTTTATCCACTTGATCTCCAGCTTTTTTCCTTGGACAATTCTTTGTGCTTATCTTTTGCTTCCTTTCGCTTCTAGCTGCTCTAGATAATTAACTGACCTACCTAATTAGTTATCTCAATCTCTGGGGTCCCTTCTCTGAGTGGCTGGTGTACCTACCAAACCTGTCCCAAACCTTCCCACACTTAAGAGTAGCAAGTGCAGGATTTAAGGAACATACAACTTGAAGAGCATTTAGTTATGTGTTTTAAAAGTTGGCCCATTCCATGTTTTCTGTACACAGCCTTAACTCACTAAATAAATCTTAAGTTTCTTGAGGAGTGGATTGACTCCATATTACCTCTCTAGTCCTTAAAATCCCTAGTACCTAATCAACATATTGAATTTTCAAATAATGTTTTAGGTGAGGTGCTGTGTATATGGCGATGTTTAACTTCATTCAAAGAGGCCTTTCTGGGAAGTTAAATGCCATCAGATCCCAATCAATACATTTACAATCAAATTTAATAAGATACAATATAGCCTTAACAAGTAAAATATTTTTCAAAATGTTTTATTTTGTTTTTAAGAGTATGTAGTATATCATAGAAATTTACAACCGGAAAGACCATCAAATGATTTAACATAACACCCTGATGTATTGCAGAGTATCCCCTTAACATTAGTGTTGATCCCCAAGCCTATGAGACCATCATAAAAACGTAAATTATTGAGGGAGCCATGAATGGTTTCCTTGAGAAAATGACATTTGAGGCAAACCCTAAAGAATAGGGGTGAGCTAGCTAGGTGAAAGAGGGGAGCGCAAACTGTGGGGAAAGCCTTGGAGGGGGGATGAGCAGATACGTTTGCTGAGTTTGAGCAACTGAAAGAAGGTTTGTGTTGCTGAAACAGACAGGATAAGAAGGAGGATGACACGAGGTGAACAAGGGGCAGTGAGTTTTGAAGACTTTGCTGAGGATTATGGACTTTATCCTACAAACAATGAGAAGCCATTGACCAGTTTGGGGAGGAGCGTGAAATGAAAGGATTTGTGTTATTTGTTTATTTATTTATTTTATTTACTTATTTATTTTTGAGACAGTCTCACTCTGTCTCCCAGGCTAGAGTGCAGTGGCACCGTCAGAGGTCACTGCAACCTCAAGCTCCTGGACTCAAGCCATCCTCGGCCTCCCAAGTAGCTGGGACTACGCGTCACAACGTCTGGCTTTTTAAAAAAAATTTTTGTAGAGATAGGATCTTGCTATGTTGCCCAGGCTGGTCTCAAACTCTTGGCCTCAAGCGATCCTCTCGCATTAGCCTCCCAAAGTACTGGGATTATAAATAGGCATGAGCCTCTGCACTCGGTTGGATTTGCGTTTTTTAAAAAGCCACTTTGGACTTTTGCTTCTCGTCAAAAATGAGCAACTGAAACTGGATTTATTCTTCTGCCTGAAACAACTAGAAGAATATACAAAATGTATAAAGCAATAGCTTTCAAGACCCTCGACATCAGGCAGTGAAGGACGATGATCCTGTCAGAGGGGAACCAATGAGGTAAACTATACCATAGCCCCAGTTTACTGCCTGGAAAAAAGTTTTCAGGCTGCAATGTAGGGAAGGGAAACCCTGAGTCGAAAAGAAGCTGGGAGTCTGGGGAAGTTAAAAAGGCTAGAAATGGCAGCGCAGAGTCCAAAGAAGGGAGAACTGCACAAAGAGAGAGTCCTTGAATGCTCAGTTGAGTACTGATCAGAGCGCATGTGTGAGGAAACTACCCAGAGCTGGGAGAAGAATCACACAGAAATATTAGAGGAAACAGCATTTGTAGCTCACACATGGACTGAGATAGTGCTTACTCCCAACAGTCGGAGTGGAAAACCTCATAGTTCAGAAGACATCAGACAAGACGCTAAGAAGAGTTTTATTTCAGTGGTTGGTAAGATTTAACCCTAGACTAAATGCTGTTTGGTCCTGTCTAACACAGCTTAACAGCAACATTTCTTAGAACCAGTAATAAAGCAAATCTTCAATCAACCAGAGGAAAAAGATATATGATGTAAAGAGGACCAAAGGTAAAGATGAGAGTAGATTTCTCTTCATAAACAGTGCAAACTAGGGCTGGGTGTAGTGGCTCATGCCTGTAATACTAGCACTTTGGGAGGCTGAAGTGGGAAGATCACCCGAGGCCAGGAGTTCAAGGCCAGCATGAGTAACATAGGGAGACCCCATCTCTACAAAAAAATTAGCGAGGTGTGGTGGCACACACCTGTAGTCCTAGCTACTTGGAAGGCTGATGCAGGAGGGTCCCATGAGCCCAGGAATTGGAGGCTACAGTGAGTTATGATGATGCTACTGCACTACAGCCTGGGCGACAGAGTGAGACTCCATCTCTAAAAAAATTAAAAGAAAACAAAAAAAAACAAGTAATGCAAACCGGAAGACAGTGAAACCATAGCCTAAAAATACTGAAAGAAAAAAGAAAAAAAAATTAACCTAGAAGTGAAAATATCCACAAAAACAAAGATGCAATAAGGACTTTTTTAGACATTAAAAAAAGCTGAAGGAATTCATCACCAGCAGACCTGCATTACAAGAAATGGTAAAGAAAGTTCTTCAGGCAAAAGGAAAATAGTGCCAAATGGACACCTAAATCCACATAAAGGAATGGAGACCACCAGAAATCGTAACAACATGGACAAATATAAAGACTTTTAAATGTATTCGTGGTGAAAGACCGAATGCTTTCTCCTTAAGATCAGGAACAAGGAAAGAATATCCGTCTTATCACTTGTAGTCAACATTGTACTTTTGGTTCTAGCCAGTGAAGTCAGGCAAGAAAGATAAAAAGTATCTAGACTGGAAAAGGAGAAATGTAACTCCCTTTATTCACAGACAATATAATTCTATGGAGAAATCCTATGGCTTGTACCAATAAATTGCTAGAACGAATATAGGAGTTTGTCAAGGTTGCAGGATATCAGCTCAATACGTAAAAAGCAATTGTATTTCTACATACAGTAGAGCATCATTTAATGTGCTTATTTGTCACCCATATAGTTTACTTAGTGAATTGTCTATTCAAATATTTCACCCATTTTTGAAAGGTAAACATATACCTACTACGTGACGCAGCTGTGCCTGGATCACTTGAGAGCACTCCTGGTCACGTCCCGATCTCAGGAATCTGAATATGTGACCATACATAGCAAAGAGACTATGCAGATGTGAATATGTTAAGACTCTTGAGATGGGAAGATTATCCTGCATTATCGGGTGAGCCCAATGTAATCACAAGAGTCTTTAAAAGATGGAAGAGGAGGGCAGAAGAGTCAGAGACAAAGTGATGATGAAAGTAGAGATTGGAGTGACGCAGTTTAAGATGAAGGAAGAGGCCACAAGTGCAGGAGTGCAGGCGGCATCTAGAAGCTGGAAAAGGCAAGGAAACAGAATCTGCTCCGGAGCCTTACTAAGGAGTGCGATACTGCCCACACCTTGATTTTAGGCCAGTGAAATCCATTTCAGACTTCCGACCTCCAGAACTGTAAGATTATAACTTTGTTCTGTTTTAAGCCAGTATGCAGTGACTTTTTTTATAACAGCAACAGGAAATGAATACTGTTGACTTCTGAGAAGATTCTTTTGTGGATCTTCTCTTTTTACTTTGGTAAATTTATATTCAGTACTAGAATGGAATTGAGAAATTGCCTATTATTAGGCAACATCTAAATTTTTTTTTTCCCAGGAGTATCTGGAAGTACTTGTGACATGAGTCCACGGAAGCCCTGTTTCTCCTCCAGTGAGGCTTCTGGGGTGCTGTAATCCACACGCAAAACCTAGCAGGCCAAACATGTAAATTTCATATAACATTTGAAGTATCGTGAAATAGAGATAACTTATTTGATGAGCTTTGTCTTGTAAAAATATTTGTCAAAGAAAGACACTATAAGTGGAGGCAAAAAAAAAAAGTAACTGAAAATAATTGGGCTGAAATGTTTACCTATTTAATAAAATAAAACCAGAATTGGAAATATACTCCATTTAGCATAATTTGCTCTGAGTTTACCAAATACCTACATTAACCTGTAGAGAATGTTCCCAGATAAAAACACTGAGGTAAGGCAAGGCATGGTGGCTCATACCTGTAACACCAGCACTTTGGGAGGCCAAGGCAGGAAGATTGCTTGAGGCCAGGTGTTCGAGACCAGCCTGAGCAACATAGTGAGACCCCGTTTCTACAAAAAATAAAAAAAATAAAAAAAAATTAGCTGGGCATGGTGGCACTCACCTGTAGTCCCAGCTATTAATACTTGGGAGGCCAAGGTGGGAGGATCACTTGAGCACAGGAATCTGAGGCTGCAATGAGTTGTGATTGTGCAATTGCATTCTAGCCTGGGTGACAGAGATAGACCCCATCTCAAAAAAAGAAAAATTACTGAGGTAGCAGAGAACAGTTGGTTGATATCATCAATAATTTTAAACTAATTAACTATAAAATGCAATGCCGAAGAAGTTTAGAGATATTTTTATTAAAAATTACAGATAATAATACCATATTAAAAATACATTCTTCAAAAGTAAAATATATCAATAACATGACATAAGAGACAGATTTAGTTAAGAAAGTGATTAAAATGCATGAATATGTAATTGTTATTATGGGTGTTATTTTTTTAATATATTGATAATCATTATTAAGCAGTTTGTTTTCTATTTTCTCTAGCGTACCCAGATTTATTTATTTATTTTGTGAATACAGTATCTACTTACAGATTTATTTTTGAAAACAGTTTTCAAACGGAACTATTTTAATAGTTCACCAATATAATAAAACTAATTTGTCAATCAATACACATTTCAAAATATTATGTAAGTTTAAACATGTAATATTCCATTTTACTCTTAAAAGTGTCTCAGTTTGGACAATAAAATATATAATCAATTATATAGTTTATATAGTCACCGTTGTTAGGTCTAATAGTGACAGGTACAATTCCATTGCACCTAGATTGTTCTCAGACCTACGTATTCTGGTTATTAGGAGAAATGGCATCTGAATCCATTAGAACAGTACTTCCCAATTTGCACGTGGCATCAGAACTGTTCTTCCATAGACTATTCCACCATTCTATAAGCTTTATAGTTTAGTAATCCCGTGAGTTTATAAACCATTTCAAACCAGTGATCAGATGGTTGCTAGCCTTTTGCCTTAGTTCACTTACAGTAAAATGAGTTCTTTTTGCTAGATGTAATGTTGTGTGAGGTTTCTTGATGCTGAATAAGGTATTCCATCAGTATAAATAGTATTGCTAGAGGAAGAATGGCAGGGAAGAAAGACAAATACAGCTCCACAATACTGATCCATTCTATGAGGACAAATTGGTACCACTTTTATGATGGAAGAAGTCTAATATAATCTACCTGCCACCGGTTGGCTACCTGGTCCCCTTGGTGTACGATGTTGCATCAATTGCTCAGGATTGGTTTCTGCTACTGGAAAAATGGGCTCTCAGCTATAGCAGTGGACAGACCAGCCTTGCAGAAGATAAGTCTATATTGCTCCAGGATCAAACATAACTTTCATCTTTGCAATCATGATAACTTTCTTTGTTCAGGAAACCACCAACTAAGCACTGGCTAGCTGGAGAAAGGTTCCTGGTAGTTGCCTGAGAGGTCATGCTGTCTGCCTTATTGATAAGCCTGCTTTGCAGAGGTGGCCTTTTTCTCCTCTCCGTTTTTCTTTTTTCTTTTTCCCCTTAGCATTTCCATGAGATGAAAGCATCCCCACACCATGTTATCATTTCAGGAGGTCTACCCACACGTCACTTTCCCAAATTTACTCATCCCCCAATCCTTCGGACTAGTTTTATCCAAGTTCTTGTTTATCCAGCCAAATCATTAACTACTGCCCACAATTAGGAACAGGGCATTGCTCTTCTAAGCAAATTAGAAAATGAGATATACTGATCAAAGTTCTTCTCTCTGGAAGCACTTTTCTTTCTGCATGTATTTCAGGCCACCTCTGAGTGAGCTGGTAATGCTATAGCAGTCTGCTTCTGGCTGAGGTCAGCTCATTTTCCAGAACCATCTTCAAGCCAGACTTTAATGGTTTCTTCCTCAAACAGTTGGTTATAGAGAATTTCCCACAAGGTCACAAGTGTGGGTCCATAGAATGATGGCAACAGAGAAGAAATAGGCCTCCGGTTATGTGACGCACATATTTGGTCCTGTCATTTACTAGTGGCTTCAGGAACAGCTTTACTTCATTCTTCCAATTGATGTTGGGGTGCTTCTGGATATATGCAGCTTTAAGGCTTGTTGGATTAGCTAAAACCCAGTTTGTGATGGTCAGCCAAGATCTCAAACCCTTGACTTTTCAAGGTAAGGTGTTCATTCTCTAACAGGGATCACAAGACAAGCAAGAACTGTTTCTCAAACTGAGAATAGTTAATCATATGGCATCAGTCATGGATCTAAAGCCCTAAGCACCTATATTGCGATTCTCTTACTGGGACTTGCCACAAGCTCTAACCAGCATCTCTATCTGTAATAGACTCTTGATTACTGGTTATAAGGGCTGGATGACAAGCTGGAAAGTTCTCTTGGCACTGAGAACGTTTCAAAGCTGGTAGCTTTCATTAAATAAATGGAGGCAGCACACTCGAATGTGATATATTTTGCTTACAAAATCCAAAGAGGTTCATAGAATGATCTATTTTTTTTTCTTATTTATTCTATTTGAGGAAAAGGTATAGCAGTTTTCCTACTGCATTGGAGGATATATGCAGAGAGGCTCAAGACCGCCTGACCCTCAGACATTTCAGTAGGTCTCAGTTACTTCGCTTTTTCACTGGAGTTTATCTCCACTCTCTGAAATCTAGTCACCTAGTTCTATGAGCATATCATCAAAGTAGTTGGTCAGTGTGATGTTGTGTGAGATTTGGAGACAGTGAGATGATAAAGATTTCTGCAGACTAAATTATAACCCAGAGCTGGAGAACTGAAATACATTGGTAAAAATATAACCACGAGCCAGGCACCACCATGGTGCATGCCTGTAGTCCCAGCTACTCGAGAGGCTGAGGCAGTGAGGATCATTTGAGCCCAGGAGTTTGAGGTTGTCACGTGCTATGATCGCACCTGTGAATGGCCACTGCAGTCCAGCCTGGGCAACACAGTGAGACCCTATCTCTAAAAAAAAGTAAAATAAAATTTAAAAATGTAATTGTGTTTGCCTGAGGTGAAAGCAAACACCTTCTGAAGTTCTCTTCTTACAAAGTTTGAGAGGAAAAAAGCAACTGTCAGATAAATAGCCATATTCTAACTGCTAGAGGCTGTGTTGATTTGATTTATTAAAAAGACTGTATCAGGAATACCAGCTTTAATTGGAATCACTACCTGATTATATTTACAGTAATCCTCTATTATTCTCCAGGACTCATCAGTTTCTACCTAGACCAAAAAGGTTGATGGAAATATAAGGGACTCATTACCAATGCATCATCCAAGTCTTTGGTGGCAGCACTAATTTATGCAATTTCCCCAGGGATGTAGCTTTACTAATTTTGCAGGGAAGACTAGTTCCAGAGGCTTCCATTTGGTCCTTCCTGCCATAAATGTCCTCATTCTATAAGTTAGGAAGGCAACATAGATATTTCTACAATGTCAAATATGTCCATAAAAAACTGGAAAAATAACAAGAGGGTGAAACCATCTTGAGGCAGACTCAAGCCACAACTGCATTTATCACCTGACCTCCATAAGCAACCATCCTGATGGGTGGATCATAATAGACTAACAAGTCACAGATTTTCAAATATGCTAACAGTGTCCAATAATCCCTGGATATTTCCCTTTGCCCAGTACACAGATACAGTATTGATCAGCTATTGCTATGTAACACATTACCCCAGAATTCAGTGGTTTATCACAATCATTATTATTGCTCACATCTGCGGGTTAGGTGCTCTAGGCTGGGTTAAGTAGGTTGGAGCAGCATACCCAAATGCCGTATGTTACTTTCAAAAATCCAAAGACTCCCACTGGGTGGTGTCCTTCTTTTTTACTGGTAGGGGGTGAAAGGGCTTGTGTGAGTGGCTCTGCTCATCTCAGCTGGGCTCACTCATACGTTGGTCGTTCAGCTGAGGGTAGGCTCTGCTCCGCGCTGCAAGTTTCGGATGTAGGTCTGCTCCAGTGCGACTTTTTCCTTGGATCAGTGAGCCAGCTGGTACATGTTCTCACACAGTGATATTAGGTTGGTGCAAAAGTAACTGCGGCATTGGACCGTGAATTTTATTAATATTATGGAAGTGCGAGAAGTCAAGCAGACATATGCAAATCCTTGCCTAGGCTCAGAACTGGCACAACATTACTTCCGTGTCTATAAGACATCGGCCAAAGCAAGTCATATGGCTGAGTCCAAAGTCAAGGGTAAGAAAATACACTCTGTCCTTGGTAAGGCTATAGCAAGGTTAGTAAATGTCCAACCGTTAGTAAATGTCCATAGATCCCTTACAGAAAATAAGTAGAAAGATTTACAGAATGTGCCTTTGATGTGTTTAGCTTTCTCAAGTGACCCCTTCTTTTTCTCAAGAATCCTGGGGACTATGAATTGACTCAGGTCTAGAGATTAGTTGTAACTTTCAGTATGTTTTAGGTTATAACAGGATCACCATTTTGCACAACGCATGGGGACACATTTCTCATTGTAGTGGGGTTTTGTGCTCCAGGAGACACCATCTATAGAGATTGCAGTGTAAATGTCGCTAAGAGCTATGTGCAGCATGACAATACTGGTTATTCCTGTGAGCTGCTTCTATATACGTCCTAAGAAACTTCATGGTCAATTGGACATTACCAAAAATACTTTCATTCTGAATACCATTGCAGTCTTACCATTACAGCAGTGCTATTATACCTACCTTGCTTTGGTTGGTTAGATACTGCAACTTGGTCTGTCCTACTCTGGGATAACATCATTTCTGTTAAAATCCGGGAACCTCTTTCAATAGCAGCATTTTCTGTTTTATCCCTGGCCTTCTGATGGCAGACACTAGAGTGCTAAGCTTTTAAAGACTGCTGACCTTCTGTCGCTACCTTCTGGATACTTAGGTGAAAGAAGTAATCTCCTGGGCCCTTCTGGGAGACGATAGAGGCTGGGTGAGAGTGAACATAATAAATCCATTCAAGTTTTCTTATCTCCTTAAATCCTTCTATCCCTTCCTCTACATTTTTCCAAGGAACTTCTGATATCTCAAATCCACTTACATTGTACAACCTCTGAAAACACACTTCAGCCATTCCAGCAAGCAAATGATTAAAACCACTCCAAAATGATTACAACCACATAGAACTGAGAATCCCTGAGAATTTCATAGCGATAAACTTGACTTTACCTAACATTATATTCCTTTCTTTTCCATCCCTAAATACATATATACCCTGTTTTCTGGAGCTATAAATTGGCAAAATCTTGCCACTGTTTTGTGCATAAACCTTCTCCTAGTGGATGATGACTCCAGTTATATGATAGGTGTGGACCGGATACAAGAAGTGGGAGACGTGTGGAAGCCTTTGTGAGGTTGTTACAGGAATTTCAGGCAAGGAAAGTAAAATGTGAACATAAAGGGAAGAGCGGCTGCTGGTAACGGAGACACACAGTGAGGTTTGATATTTCGTGGACCTCAGAGTGGTCTGAATTCACATTCTTTCAGGGTTTCATTATTTCCCAAATACTCCCTGATTTTTACATGTAAGTCCTGGAAAGCCTGTACATTCAACCTTCATTTTAATCCTGCTATTTGGAAGATCAGACTCTATATCTCATTTGCAGGTATGATTGCTCCGGACCTAAAGATGCAAGAGTTTCTTTTAGGGTAATTATGGAAGCTTCCTAAATCTCTCATCATGCTTGGAGCCAGGAGTTTAAGATCTTGAGTTTATCGTGATCGTTATGTAAGCTTTTTTGGTACAGTTAGAAGCCAACAGTCCACCCCAGAAACCTTGTATTCCTCATTCTCGTTGCTGTCATGTGTTTTTGTCCAAGCCTTGTCTTCAGTTGGCACTTCATTCCAGGCAATCACGAGCTGTCGTTTAAGTAACATAGATTTCCCAGGTCCCACACACTAATGCTGAAAGGATCCTTGCTTCCTTAAAACCCACCCATATCAGATAGCCAATCCCAGGTTCCTATTTTCTTGAGAGGATATTGTCTGTAGCCACTTCTGGTACTACTCTATTGGTCAGGGTTAGGTCACAGAAAACAGAATACACTCTAGTTTGAGTAGAAAGGGATACACTACAAGATATTAAGTGGTTTACAGAATTATTTTGGAGAACAGATGAAACGGATTTTAGGTAAGCCTCCAGAATTAATACCCAAACCACAGAGCTACCAGGGGAGCTACTGCTCCTTGAGATCAGGAAAATGCCTGCTAAATTTATGTCATAGCTAAAGTTTTGGTTAATTTTGTTAACAAGTGGGTCTTCATTGCCTGAGTAAATATTTGTTAAATGATTGAAGGAATGTAGAGCCAGAAAATTCACTGGATCCGCTGCAGGTATCTTGGGTCATATGGAACGTTTTCTTGTTTGGTGTAGTGAATTTTGTCATATTTTTCCTTGATGAATTATGCTTTAGTGCCTTACTTGAGAAGTTATATTCTCCCTGGGATATAAATAAATATGTATTTATATTTTTTCTTCTAAGAGTTTTCAACTTTCGCTTTTTGGAGTTAGGTTTTCACTACATTTGACTTTTTTAAATGTATGGTATTACATAGGGTTCTAATTTCATTTTTATTTCATTTTGTCCAGTTATCTTATCACCATTTACTGAATAGTTCATTCCTTCCCCTTTCTATCATGTACCAAGTTGCCACGTATGTATGTTTCTGATGATGGGCTTGCGATTGTAGGGGTCTCTATCTCTATTCTTGCTCCATTATTTCACTGCCTGTTATTTTCGATACACTTTGACTGACAATCTCTTATCTTTTAATTGGTGCATTCAGACCATTGACATTTAAAGTGGTTATTGATATAGTTGGATTAATATATGCCATATTTGTTACTGTTTTCTATTTATTGCCTTTTTCTTTGTTCCCATTTTTTTTATCAACCACCTAATATTTATCGAAAACATTTTTAAGTGATCATTATTATATACTCATTTATGTATTTCGGAATATTATGGGGATACACACGTTTCGGTTACATAATTTGCTTTCATACAGTTTAAGTCAAAGTTATAAGTGTGCCCTTCACCCAGATAGTGCGCATTAAACCCATTAGGTATGAATTTACCTCTCCCCTCCTCCCCCTCCCACCTGCTTGATTTCCATTGAGTTTTACTTCCATATGTGCATATAAGTTGATTGATTAGTTCCAATTTAGTATTGAGTATATGTGATATTTGTTTTTCCATTCCACTTCGCTTAGAAGACCGATCTCCCGTTTCATCCAGGTTGTTACAAAATATACCAGTTCACCATTTTTATGGCTGAGTAGTACTCCATCTTATACATATACCGCATTTTACTAAATTTTTGTTTCCCATACTTTTTCTGCCTTTCGAGGTTTTAATTGATTCTATTGTATGATTCCATTTTCTCTCTTTTCTTAGCATACCAGATTGATTGATTAGTTGATTTTTGAGATAGGGTCTTGCTGTCTCATACAGGCTGGATTACAGTGGTGCTAACATAGCTCACTGCAACTTTGACCTCCCAGGCTCAAGCAATCCTCCTACCTTAGCCCCCCCAGCAGTTGGGCCCACAGGCATGTGCCATCATGCTTGGTTAATTTTTTGTTATTTTTTGTAGAGGCAGGGTCTTGCTATATTGTCCAGGCTGTTCTCGACTTCCTGGCTTTAAGTAATCCTCTTGACTCGTGTCTTCTACTTATTTCTTCTAGCTTCATCTTGCCAACATTCTTTCACTCATCTTCTGTGTTTCAGCTCTTTTGACACAGTTAGATACCTCTTTCTTCAGGCCTTTTGCACATACAGTGCTTTTGCCAGGAATATTCTTTTCTACTTTTTTGTCTAAGTACTTCCTACTATAGATCTCTGTTCGAACATTACTTCCTCAGGGAAGCCCCATCCCCAAAACAAAACAAACATTTATAGTTCAAGTTTCCCTTGTAGCAATTATTTCATTTGTGTGGTTCTTACACTAGACTATAAGTTTCAAGGTATAAGGGATCATGTTTGTTTTGCGAACCATTTTCTCACCTAACCTAGTGCCTGATACATAGGAGGTAGGCAACAAATACTAGATGAATGAAAATGCATCCTTATGTTGGATAAATTGTCATTTTTGAACTCAAATGCCAAAATTCAAAAAAACTCACACAGAAACAGCAATAACAACAAAAAAATAAAAACAAGTGACATAAATGAGTGACTAAAGACCGTGCGTTAGATAATAGGAATTTATTGACACTGTGGGGAATTGAAGAAAGCCTGCCTTGTATAAAGGCATCCCAAATTCAAGCAACTTTGAAATGCTGTGATGATAAAATATAACATGTTCCTGTACCAGATTTGACTATGGGCTGCCAATCTGCAACACTTGTCCTAAATAAATTGATAGTCATTACACATTTATCACAAATGATATTATAGAGGACATGTAATGCCATGAGAAAATGTTCACATACATTGTTTTTACAATGGCATGCTGAATACAGCAGTGGCATTCTCCCTTCATTTAAAAATACACAGAGAAAACACTGTGCAAAGGTTTGTACTAAAATGTCAACAGTGGCTTTCTCTAGCTGATGGAATTGTATGCTCTCATATGTGTGCTTTTTTGTATTTTCTTGGTGTTCTACAATGACTATGCATGATTTTGTATTCAGAAATAAATTGTTTTTACAAGGTAGGGAAGTAACTCAGGTGACAATGGGGAGGATAAAATGGAGTAGAATAGGATTAGAGGCAGGGAGATTAACTATTGCAATAGTGTGGGTGAAAGATGGTGAAAGCCAAATTAAGGCAGTAGCTGGGAAGACAAAGAAAGTAATTACATATTAAGATATAGAAAGGGACATAGAAAACACAGGATTTGGTAATCTTGGTCTATCTTGATTGGAGATGAAGGTTAAGGATACATTAACTCAAACACAGCAATTTCTACTGATAGTCTTGGATCTATATGGGTTGGAAATAATGGTTATGGAATCATTAGCCATAAACATGGTAATTGAAACTGTGAGCCTAAATGAGATTCCTTAGGGAAAGAGTATAAAATAAACAAAGGGCAAAAGCCTGAATCATGGGGAACTCTTGAAGTTTAAGAGCCAGGTATAAGAAAGACCCATAAAAATATTATACTAAATAGGAATGATTAAAGAGATAGAACAACAACTAAGAGGTTATCATGGAAAGCAAAGGAAGTGGGCTTCAAGTAGGAACTGGTCCGTGATGCTAGTAGAAAAAGCATCTTCCCTACTTTTGATGTTTGCTTCTTGTGAAAGGACCTCCATTAGTTCCAGGTCTTTCTCTATACTTGGGAACGTTGAGTGATCTATATGACTAGTAAATTTGTGAAGAATGTCTGATTTAGCTCTGTCTTCCAATGTCTCGAGAACAAGGTTGTCCACAGAGACCAAGTTCTCATTTGATCTTCCATACTGTCCTTGTAAAGCATTGCTAGGAAGTGGAGGTATAAATCTACCTAATTCTGGGCACCAGTTGGCAGACAACATCAAGCAACTTATTTTTTAAATTTAACAATTTTTAAATTTTAATTTCTTTTAACCTAGTTTTATCGCTAATAATGTGATATTTTGGCCCCTATGTTTTATTACCTTGCTTTATTTCCTAAATTATTCAGAACCTAGGCAAAACAGAGAGGAATTATTTTATTGGGACTCCCTTGGAAGCTTCAAAAATTGATGTCAAATACCAGAAGGGTCAGGTAAGGTAAGGTCTGAAGAGGCTAATGAATTTGGCAATCAGGAAGTAATCATCAAACATGGTTCCTTCTAGGAAGGTATTTGGCTAAATATCTCCATGATAGGGAGAGGGGAGAACTGTAACAACTGCCCCAATCTTTGTTCTGTAAGATTCTCTAAGAATGGGACCATGCCCCTCAGGGGACTATATTAGTCAGGGCTTTTTTAGTTGCTAATGAATAAAATCTTTAACATAGCTTAAATGAGGGTGGCAGGGCAGTTGGGAGAAGAGGCAGAATTAGTGGTCACTTAATAAATTCAGAACAATGGATAAGTCTAAGATTCTGGATTTCAAATATCATCTGGATTTTAGTTCTCTTTCAATTGCTCTTATCTGTCTTCTTTTGTTTTTGCCATATCGTAAGATAAGCTTGCTCCATGTTGTCTCAAAGATGGTCATCAGCAGCCCTAACTAGCTTGGTTAGTGTGCCTGTATCTTTGTGACGTGGAGAAAGGTGTCACATAATTGACAGCCATATCAGGTAGAGGAAAGGCATTTCCTGAAAAGGAAAGATGAACAGACAGAAAGTGTTGCTCACTACATTCTACCCCTTGCCTACCCAGCATCCGTAATTGTGCTTCTTTTTGTACATACAATTTGAAAAACACCCTAGTCCAAGACAATGTGATCATCCCCATGGAAAACTGAAATACTCTCTTCTCCAATGGGAGACATGCCAAAGTCCCATCAAGTTATTGCATCCTGCTTAAAACCTAAAAGTTCTGGATGATGTGCATTTCTTTTGGTTAGGTCTGGATGTACCTCTTCATGGACAGCATGATAAAAATAATTTTATTATTAATACATAGTGGTATGTCCTTAAGGCGAGGTATTGCTAATTAGCAGATGAGGTCTTTGGTCATGTATGTAACTTAGTGGTCTTGGGTTTGCTCTCTGGATGACACTCTCTTATCTCTTGCCCACAGGTCAAAGGGCACTGAAATTAATCATTCATAGGCCTTCGTTTGGTGTTTCTGTCAATATAATTCTCTTGAAGTCTTATTTGGCTGCTGGTCACTTTGCTTCTTTGGTCAATGTGGTGTAGAAACCAAAAGCAGAGATGGTATGCAAATCTGTTTTCTGCCCCTCAGCAATGGGTTGCAGGAATGCAATGCAGTGTCTATCTTCCAGCCAGCTAAACTTACTAAGTATTTCTATTTTGGCCTTTGCATCCAAAATTATAAACTGAGAAATAAGCTTAGGGATAATGCAGCCAGGTTATCCCGGTCTCCTTGGCCCCAGGTTGCATCTCGGTGGGTGGCTTCTCACAACAGAGCTAATTTGTCAACCTTTGTCTGACAAGATGTGTACAGCATGAGATGCATGACGTGATCAAGGATCAGGCTTTTTCCAGGGTTCCAATGGTATCTTTTACTGTGTTTCCAACTCTCTGCCTTTGTTTGCACTAACTTTTTACCTCACGACAGAGAATATGGGCTGTCCAAACCTGCAACGGGAGGTTTATTTAATTCAGCCACATGTACTGGCTACATGCAGAAAAGTAGTGTCTTATACAATTCTTTCTTCTGCATACAGATAGCTAACTTAA
The DNA here is from genome assembly GCA_004363605.1 of Indri indri. Taxonomy (NCBI): domain Eukaryota; kingdom Metazoa; phylum Chordata; class Mammalia; order Primates; family Indriidae; genus Indri; species Indri indri. Next base: position 34,910 of record RJWJ010006295.1, read on the forward strand.
ACTAAAGTTCATCCCTTTCCCGTAAGACCTCACTAATGAACACACTGCGAAATCCTGACATCTTTTTACCAATTCCCCTAAAGCTTCAATCTTGATATTGACATTGTCTTAAGATCCAAAATTCAGTAGGTTGCTTGCTTACTGGCACATAGTAAGAATGCCAAATCTCCTAGCCAAGGCCAAGGAATCCTTATTACTGTATAACCCACCTAGACCCACCAGTTTTACATTTTAGGGTGTCATTTGTTGACACTGGTACTGTTTTGTGTAATAGAAATAAAAACCCAAACCTTGCCATTTTGAGATTTTGTACTCCCTCCCAGTTTGCTTGTTTTGAATTTCACATCAATTTTGGATCCAAGTTCAGAGAATTCAAAGTTTGAAGTATTATCAGGTTATTCCCCGCTCTCTCTCAGATTTTATCTGGTTGCAGGACATGTTTTTCACCATCATAACATTGTTGGAGGGACATCTGGTTCTACTTGTTGCCTAAATTTGTTGCTGAAATGTCCACTGATGATACAATTTACAACCTATTCTCTTAAAGTGTGATTGTTTTTTCTCTGTCCTTACCTCACAACTTGCGGTTGTTGGTGTCTTCTCAACAAGATCCTTCATTCGATTCATGGATTAATACCACAGCCTCTGCCATGGGTCTCTGTCACTCACTACTGGCATGCCCATGGCAAATAACTGGGATGTTATTATGAATCAAATTTACATTTCTCTTAAGGAATTTTGTATCTCTTTCTCACTCCACTGTAGTGAAGGAAGATACAGGAATAGGAGTGGTTATCAATGCCACCTGATCCTCTCTGTTTAAACATAATATGCTGCCATTTCTACTTGACTGTAGTTGCCTTTGTTGGGCAAACTTCCAGGTGAAAAGCAGGGCACAGTCACAAGCTCCTGGTTTTTGAATTCCGAAGTGTTCCTGGAAGTATCTATCCCTTACTCTTGGAATTTCAACTCTAAATAGAGAGCCAGGAAATGTCTCCATTTATGGCTCTTTTCCTCTATCATTGAGACTGCTTCTGTTTTCCTGTAACGATTTCATTCTCACACAGGTTCGCTCTATACGGTGACCAGAGGCCAGAGGTAGCTTGACTATTAATAATTCCAGAATGAGGCACCTTCTTCTCAAAAGTACTAGAGAAAATAGACCTTCTCTGATTAACTTGGTTTTGCTAATCTGCCCATTCCCAATCCCTATGGCTGGGGGATAGGGTACTTTGGCGAGCCTGATTTATGCGCCCACTCCTGTGGTATGAGAGCTAGGATTAGGTAATGGATGATTGAACCTGGGGAAGAGGGGCAGGTCTATAAAAGTTAGGATAAACTTTCAAATCTCAGTGGCTTAACACAAAAGAACGCATATGAACTCTAACACAAGTGCTCCTAACTGACAATCAGCTATCATCAAGCGAAGAATGAGGAAACCAGAGTCCTTCTATTTTGTGGCTTCATCATCTTCAACACAGCTTCCAGTGCAAATTTGTTCATCTGCCTCAGGTTGGTGGAGAGCCGGTAAATCTTGGAGGGCTGCTCATGTGATGTTTTCATGGGTCAGAGCTAGAATAGGGCACATCATTTCTACTCATATCCCACTGGTTAAAACCTAACTGGTACACATAATTGCAAGGGAGGCTGGGAAATATAACTGTGTGACTAGAAGAATCTAGCATCTGCAAGAGTTCACCATTCTTATCACTATGTACTTTACCTCTCTTTCCACATACAGAATATATCCTACCCCAAGGGAGACAAACTAAAGTCACAGGATTAGGCTTAAAAGTCTAGGATTTTCAGATAACGTGAAATCCTCTTTATTAGGTCCAGATGTGACCTAAGAACTAAAATGACAAGTTATCTCTACTATCAAACCATATCCCTGCAAACCCAATATATAGTGACAGATAAGCAACAGGTAACTAAAATATGTTTTTGTTTGTTTGTTTGTTTTTTGAAACAAGGTTTAGCTGTCTCCCAGGTTAGAGTGCAGTGGAGTCATCATAGGTCACTGCAACCTCAAACTCCTGGGGTCAAGCAATCCTCCTTCCTCAGCCTCCTGAGTACCTGGCTGATTTTTAAAATTTTTGTAGAGATGGGGTCTTGCTGTTACCCGGGCTAGTCTCAAACTCCAAGGCTCAAGAGATGCTCTCCCCCACCGGCCCCCAAAAAACACGCTCCAGTCTCAGCCTTCCAAAGTGCTGGGATTACAGGAATGAGCCACGATGCCCAGCCTGTTCTCTCATTTAGAAAAGAAAAACGTGAGACACTGAGCAATACTGATGCAAAATAATGATGAAATATTGGACAAGCATTTATAATCCATCTCCCTGAGAGTGGAGGGAGTTTTGAAGAGACCCCGATTCTAGTCTTCAAGAGGAAATTCCTTGTCCATTACTCTGTATAGCTCCTGGTACCAGCCTCTGAAATGTCCTTCTTTGTCCATGTGGTCCAAGGCCACATCCTATGGGAGTACTGGGGAGCTGTTAAGCTTTTATGTTCTATTTCCTATTTATGCAAGTTTGGGGTTGAACAGTTACCTTACTGTTTTAACAGTTAAACAACGATATTTGAACCAGGTTCGCAGTTTGATTAGTAATAAAATTCCCTCAAAAACTTAGTCTTCTGATATATTTGCTTCTAGTGACTACAACCAAATTTCTTTCTTACGTAATTGTCAAGACTGATTTACTTCTTTGCTTCCTTGCCCCCGTGCCAGTTTCTCTAGAACTTTATCACAGCTACCTTGAGACCATCTGAAACAATGACTTAGGATGGAAAGACTAAACCCTTGATCTAATCTTTGTAGCAGGACTAAATCTCAAGGGAACTATACTCAAGGCTTCTTCTTGTTTCATTTTTTACTGTTAGAGGCCTAGTAAGTCAGCTTTTCTAACCCTTCCAGACAAATATTTGTACATACTTTCGCTTCTGCCAATTATTTCCTAAGCTTATCTCTAAGAGTAAAACCTCAGTAAAAGTAAAATGTAAAATTCAACACACATTATTACTGTTACTCTTTTCAACCACTTTATCCGAAGCTAGTCTCGATAGGTGACCTGCTTTTCAATTATTCCAGGTGACAGTTTTACCTATTGCTTTACCACTGCAAACATGAGTCTATTTCTTCGGCCTCCAAATCAGCGTCTCCACCACCTGCTACATAACTAAACCGATGCAACATTATTTTAGGTTATTGTCTTAGCAGTACCCCATTTCTGGTACTAATTTCTAGATTAGTTATGGTCATTCTAGCTCCTATAATATATAAATTCTTAAATCTTAATTTTCTTTGTTACAAGAAGTCCAAAAAGATGTGTTTCTAATGGGGTTGGGTCTCTTCCAAGTAGTGTTTCAACCTCTCATACTTTCTTTCCTATGGCATCTCCAACATATAGTTTTCAAGGTTACCATGCTCACTGGCATTAAGGTGATGGAGAAAGAGTAAAGCAGGACAGGACTTCATTAAGCCTCAAAATGAACATTTAACTTCCATTCATGTTTCAGTGGCTAGAACTTAATCACAACTAATTACAAGGGAGGCTGAAATGTAGTTTAGCTCTGTGCCAAGAAAGAAGTAAATTTCACAAATCGCTACTCAGTCTCTGACACGAGCTTCTAAAAGGAAAATAACTGAAAGTCACTCAATGGGCCTTGTCCATTCTAATAGTTTTGAATGTTATCCTACTAATCCCAACAGGATCATCATTTTCACTACTATACAAAAGAGCAAAAACTCATTTTCTTCCAAATAACTGGAATGATTTAAAGAGAGCATTCTTGGTAGCATGATATAGTAGTTAGACTGCAGAGGGTTGAGAAGTGCATTTCAGATAACAAAAAAGAAATTCAATGCAGAATATTTTTAAAAGAAAGCTTGATTGTGAAGGAAATACAGTAAAAGCTACAGAGGAATAACCTAAGGAACCAGAATTTGTGGAAGATTAAAGACAGAAAAGATCATAAATGGAGGTAAAGAAGGGGATTGGAACTACAGTATGGATGGAGAGTTAACCTGGCATTAAGAACAGGGAGTTTTGGCTCACACCTGTAATCCTAGCACTTTGGGAGGCCAAGGCCGGAGGATGGCTTGAGCTCAGGAGTTCCAGACCAGCCTGAGCAAGAGCAAGACCCCATCTCTAAAAAAAAAAAAAAAAAAAAAAATATATATATATATATATATAAAAGGCATTTGGGTGTAGTGGTGTGTGCCTGTAATCCAGATACTTGGGAGGCTGAGGCAAGAGGATCGCTTGAGCTCAGGAGTTTGGGGTTAGAGTAAGCTCCCATGACACCACTGCACTCTACCCAGGACCACAAAGCTAGACTCTGTCTTAAAAACAAAAAAACAGTGAGTCTCTCATTCCTCTGGTACTTGAGAAAAGGAAAGATCAGGAAATTTCTAGCACTTGGAAAATTGAAAGAATTTGTCCCTAATATCCCCAAACTTTTTGTGAAGTTGGAAGTAAAGTCATATAATGAAATGTGGCTGGGATTTAAAGACTCCAAAAGGTATTCAAGTAGAAAGGGAGAAAAGGTGCTGAAGGACATACAAAGTAGGAAGGATGCAGCTGAAATTACACAACATAAATCTGTAGGGGTAAGATATACAATGTACGTAGTGTTCTACACTGGAACTCAGCGACGACTGTAAGAGATGAAACAGGCAGATGGCTAGCACTTTGTATGCATACTTACTACAGCATTTATTACACTGGAAAGCCCCTGGAAACAGAGACATTGATTTCACAAATTACGCACACAGTAGGCACATGACGAATTTTTGCTTGAATGAATTGATTTAGTCATTGCCAATTCTGCCATGGTACTAGAGTACTGGCAACTGCCCACATTTCATATGGTATGCCAATGCTAAAAAGAAAAATAAAAAATCCAGGCATATTCAGCTAAACTTAGCAGTCTTAAAATGGCAACTATGTCAGCTGAGACATACTTTTAATCTTGTGCCAGTACATCTGTCTTTGATGTTTGCTTCGTTTTCCTTATGCCACTATACTCATGCTAGACCAGAAAGGGATAATTCTGAGTTCAATGAGCTACACTATCATTTCAAAAGTCCTGCAAGTTCTTCAGACACCTAAAAATGAACTCGCAACCCCCATCACAATATTCCTTCCAAGACACGTATAGAGGCAAAGACGGCTATTTATGATGCTCACTTTCCAGATTAAAAGTTGAGACGGCTGAAGGCTGGAAGAGCTAAGACAGGATCATTCAGCGAATCGTCTGGAAAGTCTAGCACAGACCCTGCATCCTTCTCCTGTTTTCCTCCCTTTGGAAACTTTAGAGCTGCAATGCTCTTAGACATCACCTAGTCGACTTCCTTCATAATGCACACTGGTAAACTCGGACACAGGAAGTCCGTGATTCAACACTTAAAACTTAAGCAAAGAAGGCTCTTTCCCCTAAGCAACGCCGTCTCTCAAGAGCCAAAGCTCTTATCCCTCGATTTGGCGGTGGAAAAAATGGCCAGGAATAAAACCACGCACAGTAGTTCAGAATGAGGCCCCACCTCCCGGATCTGGCTGAGCGGGCCTCCCCACTCACAAAGAGCCCGGACCGCGCTTCCCACACTGTCCGGGGCCCACTCCTCTCCAGCCTCCCCGCTCGCCCCACGCACCGCAGCACTGGGCGCCCGCGAGGGCTCCAGACCCGGCCCTAGAATTCTCACTTTCGCCTTTCGGCCACCTGCGCGCCGCCGCTCAGGCGACGGCTGATGGCGTCACCTGCACTTCCGCCTGCGGCTGCGTCCTCGTCAAAAGCCAGGAAGGAAGAAGGGAGGGCTGCACGGCTGTGTGTGGGGGAAGTTGCGAGGAAAGAGAAGAAATCCGGGCGCTCGCGAGCGCTGCAGCAGTAACCGCGGGCGACCCCTCATCTGTCCCCGCCGCGCCCCCATCGGAAGCCATCCTAGGCACACTTCCCGGGGGTCTTCTTAGCGTCCTGTTCTCCGGTTCTCCTCACACCCGGTCTCCCCTCTCTACGCCTCACCCCCCCCCCGCCTCCCTTTTGCTCCCTCACGCTCCCTCCCTTTCCCTCCCATCGTCAGGCTCCCCGCCCTTAGTATCGCGAGACGAGGTGAGAGCTGGCGGAGCGGCGGCGGCGGCGGCAGCAGTAGAGGTGACCGAGGCGGTGGCGGCGGAGGCGGCACCGATCGCTGTGTCGGCCCCGGTGCGGCCGAAGTCGCGGTAGAGCATACCCCCACGCCCCTCCCCCGTCCGCGCCCTCCCTCTTTCCCTGGGGATGGAGAAAGCGACGGTTCCGGTGGCGGCGGCGGCGGCTGCTGCTGAGGGAGAAGGGAGCCCCCCGGCGGCGGCGGCTGTGGCGGGCCCCCCCGCGGCGGCGGCGGCGGCGGCGGCGGAGGTCGGCAGCGGCGTTGGCGGCAGCGGCGGGGCTCGCTCGGCCTCGTCCCCTCGTGGGATGGTGCGAGTCTGCGACCTGCTCCTGAAGAAGAAGCCGCCGCAGCAGCAGCAACACCACAAGGCCAAGCGTAACCGGACTTGCCGACCCCCCAGCAGCAGCGAGAGCAGCAGCGACAGCGACAACAGCGGCGGCGGTGGAGGCGGCGGCAGCGGAGGCGGCGGTGGCGGCGGCTGCACCAGCAGCAACAACAGTGAGGAAGAAGAGGACGACGACGACGAGGAAGAGGAGGTTTCTGAGGCAAGGCCCTGGTTTCAAAGGAAGGAGGGAGGAAGGGACTATGAAGGATAGGGGGCCGAAGGTGGGAGGGGACTTGCGGTGGGACAGATTCCTGTGGGTCGATCTATCTCGCGGGCCAGGCTTGCGCCTGCTCCCTTTCTTTGCTCGGCCTAAATTGTGAGGTGTGGGAACGTGGGGGAGGGTGGCTGACACGTGGGGGTGGGAGGACCACGAAGTCCACAGAGTTGGCGAACAGCTTGTTACCCTGAGGTGGTTCACATGGTTAAGGATGGAGGGAATTGGTTAGGTTCCCTGTTTGCACACACCGGGGGCTGATTCGTCGCCCCGGGCCAGTAGAGCCACCGTATTCCTGGGGCGGGGGCGGGACCAAAGCGGGAGGGGTAAGATAATAGGTAGCTGAGTCTCTTGGGGACCGACTAGGAGGCTGGTCAATTTCTCCCAGTCGTGAAGTGGAGGGAGCAGTTTGGCGGGGAGGGGGCGCAAGGTTGTAATGGACCCAGAGCTAAGTATTTGTGTATGTGAGAGACACGTGAGAAGCTGTACTTTTCCATACTGTTCTGCAGCACGTTTTTTTTTTTTTTTCGTAACTATTGTGGTTGCTGAAGTAACCTTCGCTTCCTTGATCTCTCAAGGATTTTAGATGAAGCGATCTTCTATCCATATACATTTATCAATAACTTTAATTATAAATGACCGTATACGTTCAAAAGTGGATGAAAAATACATTTGATCCTTACACGTGCATACATATACATCTTCAAATGCTTCCTTAGTGAGAAAGAATTAAGCTAGGACCTGTTGTTTTCTAGATGATAATGGGGCGATCACAGAGTCTGCTTTGGAGCCAGGCCTGGTTGTGGTGAGTTGGAATAGGAAGGCCTCTTGGTTTGTCCTAGTGATCTGGTTTCATAATAACTTTATAATTTTTCCTGGGTCCACAGACAGGCGGCGTTGCAGGACCTTAATCCTCAAAGAAGGCCTTACAAACCCAAAGGCCCAGCGAAACATACCATACTGACAACCAACTAAGAGTTAGTCTCAACTAGTTATCAGCTGTCTTATTACTCTCATCTCCTTCCTGAAATAGAAAAATCTTGATCTGGACAAAGCAGCAGAGGGAAAACAGCTTTAAAGCCTGATTTTAAACTGAGTTCTAAGAGAAGAGAACTGAATTATCTAGAAGTACCACTTGCCATTTATTCTCTTCCGCAAATATAGAGCCCAGTAACTTGGTGCAAGGCTGGTTCTGAAAATTGCATTTATAATATCCTGAGCTCCGTTCAAATGGAGAAATACTCTTTAAAGGATTTGAGACTTGTCTATTTGTAGAAGACCAGATTCTCTTTTACCTCAGACTGGATAAAGTTACATAGATAGAGATGTAAGGGTTGAAGTACGTTTACCAAAAAGATGGACTCTTCTTGCGATTATTTCCATTTAGCCTGTTGGATTCTGAGGATAGGTTTGTATTGATGGATTTTTTTTATTGGCCTAACTGGATGTTTCAGGATAGTGTGTGGCTCAGGCTGCATTTGAAACAATAAAGAGAAAGATGTGATGGGATCCTTATCTCCAGTAAAATCTATTATGATACTTAGAATCATTGAATTGTATGATCCTTCATCTTCACTAAAATTTGTTATGGCACTTAGAATCATTCAACTGTATGATTCTTCTCAAAGGTAATCCAGCCCAACCTCTTTATTTTAAAAATGAGGAAAACAAGGCTTAGAGGGAACTGGTTGTGGAGGGTAGTAGCAAAAAGGAGAAAGCAAAGTTTTTTAATGGCTGAGACCAGTATACTTTTTAGTTATATTTTTTTTTTCCTTGTATCTTCCTATCGACCCTGTTCAGAAAAATAGGCACTGAATTGCAACATAATCATGCGGCTATGGGCAATACCAATATTTTATTAAGATTTTAAATTCTCCAAAAAAAAAAAAAAATCAAGCTCTGGTTTGGAACAAAGTCATAATAGTTGAATGCAGTACTTATTGGAGTATTCTGCTGCAAACTTCAAATACCTAGGTAGTTTTGTCCATTGTAATATGGCCTGTTATTAGCTATATAAGCTAATAAGTAAAACTTTAAGTAATTCTTTAAATCATGAAGAATGGCTATAAGTTTGTTAATTTTGTGCGTCAGGTTTGTTTTCTTGGAAAATAGGAATGGTATATGTTAACTTTGACCTACTAGGGTAGGTTTGTTTTTAATGTGCTTTATATTGTCTTCTACTTAGTGGTGTAAACAGTGGGTTTTGTTATTTGTTATGAAGATGAGTCAGGAGAAATAAGTGTAAGAAAGTGCAGCCATTAAAAAAATCTATACAGGTACATGATGAGGGATGAACAGTCAGAAAGGAGTACAGTTTGTGTCTGCACTTGCCTCCATCCTTTGACCAAAGTAAAGAAATAAATAAAACTGTAAGCTAAATGGGTGAGTTGTGTAATGGTTTTCTTTTAATTACCAGTTTACTTCTTAGCAGAAGTTTAACTTTCTGGAGCTAGGAAATCTTATGACTAAAATCACTAAAATCACTAAAATCTTATGGCTAAAATATTTAAGTCCTTTCTCTTATTCGTTCTCTTACAGGCTACACAATAAAAAAAATGTGAATAACATCCTTGAGATTATCCTTCCAATAAAAATCATTGAAGGGTTAAAAAGGCATATGAAAAGTTATAGTTTTGCAGTATTTAACCTGAAAACGTAAAGGATAAAACAAAAATACATAGGTTTGCTATGAAGAATGATAGCTGGATAGTCTCTATGTATGCTGAAAGAGCAAAAGTGGAAAGGAGAATCAATTTAAATAAGGAATTTATTTAAAGATGAAGAATAAGAATATAATTCTTATTAGACATTAGAACAGGTTTCTGAAAATTGTATTTTTTCCTAAAGTATTTCAGAATAGGATAACCGTGTTTTGGATAATTTGCATAACTTCGCATATACCTGGAAACAAAAGTATAAGACCAAGAGCTCTTTCTCCTCCTCCTCTATTTGACACAGAACCTTAGATCTAAAATTGAAAATGTGTAATCTTCTTGGCATTCAGTGGATGACTGATCAATATGGAAAATAGAAATGTATTTCCTCACAAAAAAGCCATGATGCTTTTCTTTTCAAATTAGTGGATTAAATTAGTTAAATTGTGTGCTTGACTATTACAAGAAAAAAATGTTGAAATTGCAAAAGTTGATACTTCATTTCAGAAATCACATTGCATTCTATTGAATACATTTTTTGATATAGTTGAACGACAGTGTTTTCTAAAGCGAATTTGAAGGGGAAAAGCATTTTTGTTGAAGATGCGTAAAGCGTAAAGTTGATCTGAATTCTATTTTTGTAGGTAACCTGTGACTTTAAGAGACAAATCTAGTGAAGAAATTTTGGACAAAGGGAGCCAGTAAATAAATTAGTAGTGACTTAGCTGGTATTGAAAGGATTTGCAAGGCCAGGGAGAATCTGTTTATAGACATAGAAGAAGTCGAGTTGAAAATGAAGGAGAAAGAAAAACTATTTCAGAATTAGGCTATGTTTCTTCAAGTTTATTTATTTATTTATTTATTTTTAGTGGAAAAATGCTAAATTTGTGTATTGTAATGTTTAGACTCCCAGATTAGCCCACAAAAGCTTGTTTGTTCCCCAGTTTCATGTCTTAATTGATGTAGCAGTATTCATAAACTAGATGTTAATATCTTTGAAGCAATATTTCTGTCTTATTTATAATTATCTTGCCTCCTCTCCTGCTTAAGCACAGCACTTGATAAAAAAAATTTTTTCCAGTGAATAACTAGGGATGATGCGGAATTCATTTAGAAAACCAAGAGAAGATCCTACCTCCATTCTTGGATCCAGGGCCCCTGAATAGCTGAAATTTGGATTTTAGTATCTTTCAATTTCTTAATTACTTTTGTTAGTGATGGTGATCTTTTGTAGGTATTAGGGGAAATGCCAGATAAACTAATGGGGATTGATTATTGAGTGCCTGGTAAGTGCCTGAAGCCTCTTAGATGTATGTCGATTTTTTTTTAAAACATCATAAAAACTAATACTTATTCAGTGCCTACTGTGTATGAAGTCTAGGGAATGGTAAGAGCATGCACTCTGGAGCTGGATTCAAATCTTTGATTCATCGTTTACTGGCTTCGTGGCCTTGGGCAATTTTACTTAACCTCTCTCTCAGTTTCCTCTTATAAATAATGTAGATGGTAGTAATAGATCCTATTTTATAGTATTGTTATGAGAATTAAATGAATTAATGCAGTTTTCATGTATTCTCATCCTAACTCTATGAAGTAAGCACTTCTATATTTGTTTCATTATTCAGTAAATCTTTCGGGTTCCCGCTGTATACTAGGAATTGTGCTGTGCTGGGTAAGCAATGGTGAACAAAATTGTTTTAAGACACATTGGTTTTAAAATGCACTAATGAATAGAGATTTGGAAAAATGTGAGAGTGAGGTTAAATGGTTAAGTGCACATCTGAATAAGATGTGCGAGTTTTCAGAAGTATACAAATATTGGGAAGGGTGTATTTATTAATATTTTATAGGCAAAGATACTGGCTTAGAAGAGTTTTAGGTACACGTAGCTAATGAAGTGTCAGTGTGGGACTTAACCTGGGTATGCTTGATGGCAACGCCTGCTGATTTATTCACTCATTTACTTGCTCTGTTATGCCGTATGTTGTTGAATGCAACATCTCTGATACTGGCGTTTCAGATCATGTTAAAACAAGTTCATGTAGTACAGAGGAAAGTACTTTTTGGTAGTAGGGCAACCATTAAAGACAAGTTGGCCACCCCCAGCTTTTATTTTCTTGTTCTGAAAAACTCATTCTAAAAAAAGAAAGCAAGAAATACAGAAAAGAGCAGATAAATATATCCATATTCCCATACTGTAGAATTAACAATTGTCAACAATATGAAAACTTCATAGTGAACATTACCCTCTCAATAGAGGCAATCTATTGATTCTCCCCTGCCTTTTAAGATTTTTACTTTTCAATGTAATTTTTCTTTACTAAACTAAAAAATTTTTTTCCTCTTAAATAGGGATTATTAGGCTGTGACTAACCTGAGATTAAACACAAGATATTGTTGAAGGTGCTTGTGAGGCTTTTTTTCACTTTCTGTTCCAGCTCCATAGTATATGTGCAAACTTTTACTTAAGTGGTCAGAGAGGTCTATGACCCCCTCTTCTCTCCTGCCCACCTTGTTATTTTGAAACATTCTCAGGCAGAGGTAATAGGGAATCTAGCAGCCATTCATTTGGCTTGTTTACAGTTTGGAAACTGCTTTTAAATAAGAAGGTAATGTGGAACAAAGAAGTTCTGAAGTAGTGAGTCCAAGATTGAGCTGTTCTTTCTGGTAACCCACTCCTAATCTTCATACTTTGCCCTTGAAGTGATGAAGTAGTTTATATCTAGTGTGCTATGGACTGTTCAGATCTAAAGGCTGAAACCTTGTCTTACTCATCTTTATGTCTTCTACTGTAGAGTATCGCGTGTTGTGCAAGTCTTTGCATCTTACCTCTGCTAGGTTTTTATGAAGTCTGATCTCTGAAGTAAGAGTATTTTACAGGTATTTCTTTATTAGCCACTTACTCTTGGTTGCAGCTATTTACAGTGGACACCTATGAGATGTTTTAATTGGACCCTAATTCTGAGTTTAGTCATTATTAACCTCACCAACTTAATTGGAGTTAGTATTGTGAAAGTTTTCAGTGTTTAATAATCATCAAAGCAGCACATTTTGACTCCCAGAAATTCACTAGACTTTTCGTTAGACTGCCTTTACTGGCATCTGATTGTGCCATTCATTTGATTAGGAAAACAATTTTTAGGTCCTTGTGGCAGTGTAGTTGCATTTATGACAGTAGTTTATCTGAATTTTTATAAAAATAGTTTAGTGGGTTGGAAAATGTGGATGTAATGAGGATCTTTATAATTTTCGCATACTTGACCACAGATGAAAAGGAATTCTCACTTCATGGTGGTAAGTGAAGTTGGCCTGCTGATACCACTTATGTTTTTGTTAGGACCAATAGGAGGCACCGACATCCATGGTATAACCTATGCCAAACCTTACTTCTTTCAGTTTTCATCTTTTAAAAAAGAGCAAGTCATTAGGGAATTGAAGGTGGTGGGTACCTATGAATACTCTTCTAGTCCCTGGAACTTTACCTGTCAGAGCGACGCCCGTACATTTGCTACCCTGGAGCAAAATTCCCTTATTGACTTAGGATGCTTCACTTTTTAACTTTTTTTTTTTTTTGTCTTTAGAACTTACCGAGTCATGAAAGGAAGTATAATTGTGGAGCAATATAAGTGTCATTTTTAACATAATTTATAATTTGGGGTTCTAATTATCGAAAAGGGAAATATTGGATTTTATTTTCCCCAAGAATGCTGTGAATTTTCAAATTAATACAGATCTAATTGAAAGCATAATTTAGGTTGCCTTCTGTCATCCTACAAATTTCATAAACATTACATGATCTTTTAAAAGAGTTGATTTTCTAGGTTTCCTTCTGAGTAAGACTAGAGGTAAAAGGGTTGGGAGAAAAAAATGTGAAGATTTTACATTTGAAAGATCCGAATACTTTAGGAATTCCTATTGGAGCCAATATTATTAAATATTTAGTGTCTTTATAAACAATTTTGGCATATGGTGAAATCTTTCAAAGCCTGCAGACAGATCATGGTAAATTGTGCTGACGAGAGTGGACAACAAGATTATTGAGAATAAATCGAAAAATGTTAAATAGGTTTTTATGAGTCAGGGGTCAAAAATATGGCATTTTGGGTAAATGGTCTGAAACATAGCATGCTTTTTTGGCATAAGCTTAGCATAATGTTGGGTGAGGTTAAATAAGGTATTGGAGATAACCAAAATCATAATTCTTATTTTAAATAATGCTACGATACATCTGCACAAAACAGATTATATATATTTCTGGCTGCTCTACCATGAAAATGATGACTAAAACAAGGGAAGGTCTAGAGAGGGATAGTTTAAAATGATTGGAGGGTTAGGGATGGAATCCATGATTAAGGAGGATTGTAGATTTTGCTTAATTATATTCTTATTGCTTATTACTTAATGTTCAAATTAACCAGTTACTCAAACTGAATTATAACATGGAGAAAATGGTGAGGTGTACCCGATAGTGTTATTTCAATTTTGAAAATAAGTAAACTCCTTTTTCATTTCTTGGGAGTATTTGAAAGTACAGACTAGACATGGCATATTTATAGAACTAGCCTATGACTGTGCATCTTTAGCAGTGAATTTTTCCTCTTCCCCAAAAGACCATTAGCTAGTCTAATTTAACCTTCCATTTTTTTATTCTCCCATTTCCCCCAAAAGAAAAGAACAGGAAAAAACAGAGTGAAGAAATAAAAACCTATTCTAAAATTATTTCTTGGTATGGTTTTTTCTTCATGGATTGTCTCTTAATTGGTTAAAATATGTTTGATTGAAAACTGTTTGAAAGGGATCTGTTTTGAATTTGGAATAAATATACATTAAACATGGGCATCTCTTTTCCTTTCCCTCTTTTCTGTCACCCTAAATCTGAAACCTGAGAAGAAAAGGAAGTCTTCCTGTTTTGTGTTTTACCAGGTCCATTTCCAGTTCAGCCTTTGACCCCATTATAGTCTCTTTCTTTCTATGCTCTGTTTCCATCTTATTTTTGTATGGAACCAATAATGAAAATAGTGTTTCAAAGCCTCTCATGTAGCTCTTAATAGTGGGAGATGAAGTGTAGGAGTAAATTATTTTATTTGACAGACATTTATTGAGTATCTGCTATGTGTGGGGCTGTTTTCATTACCTAATAATCTCAACGATTTCTTTCCCAGTGAATATGAAAAAATTAGCTATATTTAAAATCACAGCTGTATGTGTTAAACATTTGTGAGTTAAATGAATTTATACATGCTGTAGTTAGTAAAACTTACATACATGGAAACAGCACTGTGATAGAATTCAGTTTTCTGTAATGAGTTTTAGCTGATGGCTATCACTATTAGGATACTCTTTGAACTAAATTTATTTAAGGAGCATTATTGAGACAGTAAAATCACCTAGGGATTGTGAGTGATTTGAAGAAACAGACATTATTCCTAAATTAATAAAAAATTTAAATCTTGTTGAGATAAAACTAATAATTTAAAACTGTGAAGATGATTTTAATCTTGTGTAAGTCCTGTACTAATGGGAGTCTATGTTAATTTTTGGTGTAACTGTGTGCCTTATGATTATATGGATCATTTTGTTTCTGCTTTGAATATTAGGAGGGTGGACTTCACATCGTTTATATGTATCTCTTGGAATACTCAGTGTGTTTTGATACTTTGTTTCTGGTTTTTTTTTTTTTTAGATGAGGTTTGTATATGTCATTATTCCAGAGTGTCCTTGACAACCAAATTTATACTACAGAGTCATCCATTCTAATTTTACCCTGAAGATTTTGTAGTAAGAAAGGAGATATCCATATTAGTATACTTGTGATTACTCCAGGTAGAGATCTGTTAAAATACGAGAAATTGAATTACAGGACAGTGTAGGGTGAAAAATACCTTTTAAATTAGATTTTAAATGTACTGTTTCATATAATTAAATGTTATTCATTAATTAAACATTGTACCTATTCATAAAAATCTTAAGAAGAATACAAAAATCATCTATGATCCTGTTCTCCAGAATTAATCATTACCTGAAATCCGTCTTTTCATTTTTTTCTTATATATTAATCAAATTATCTTTCATGAAAAATAGAGCTGTCACTTAGAAATTTTGCTTGCTAAAAGTTTTATTGATATATCAATTGAAGAGATGAGTCTTCAGATAATGATTATGTGTTTAACTATAAAAACTAATGAATGTATTCATACTTATTTTAAAAAGTCTTCTAATACATAGGGGGTCCTATCCCATTTTTCAGAGTAAATGCTGCTAACAGCTTAGTATGTATCAAATATTTCAGTTTCTTTGTGAGACAGAGTGCGTATGTGTGGTATGTGTGTCCCATAGAGTACTTTAGAATTTGCCACATTGTTCTCATTTACTTATGAATGTTCTGTAATATGAATGCTCATAATTTGTGTGCTCTTTTACATTGTAGACATTTAGATTGTTTTCACTACATTGCTATTACAAATATAAACTGAAGTGAACATCTTTTTACAGTTATTTTTGAGTACAAAAATATTTCTTTGAGATGGATTCCTGGAAATGGAATTGCTGGGCCAGAGGGTATGCACATGTTAAATTTGATAAATACTCCCAAGTTTTACTTCCATCCACAGTGTTTGAGAATGCTCCTGGATATGATCAATTTTCTTAGTTTTAAAAATCTGTTAAATAAAAAATGGTGTTTTGTATTCATTTTCCTGACTACTATCAACATTGAGTAATATCTTTATTTTTTATTTGGATTTCTTTTGAAAATTTTCTTTTTTATCCCTTTACCTATTATTCTGTTAGGATTGTTTGTCTTTTTCTAAGTGATTTGTTGGTACTATTTATTTTTATGGGTATTAATCCTTCATGGTGTTATTTGTTACACATATTCTCTGTTTACATTGTTTTCACAATGTAGAAAGTATTTTATTTTTGTTTAGTAAAATGTGTTGTTCTTTTATGACTTCTGGAGATCTTCCTCATCTCAGTATTTTAAAAGTCTCAGGAATTTTCTTTTGACACATGTGTCCTTTGTTTTCCAAAGATACATGAATCTCTTTTTGGATATAGTATTTAATTGTTGCATCCATTTCTTATTTACTCTTTTCAGTAGCAATTGACCAATTCTTGCTGCTTAAAAAGTACTCCTCTCTTTGTTTATGTAATACCACCTTCTCCTGGTTCTACCTTACTGACTTCTTTTTGGTTGTCTTGCTTTTTCATACCCCTCTCTGTATATACCCTTTGATTATTGACCTCATTGGTCAGTCCTGAGCCCTTTTCTGTCTTGTATCTGGTCTCACTTCTTAGCTAATTTTATTTATTGGCTTGTTGTATATCTATATGCCCGTGACTCTCAAGTTTACGTCTGCAATCTAAACCTTTCTTCTTGAGCATTACACCTACCCTTCTGGCCACCCAACATTTGTGCAAACCTTCCTTCCAACACCTAATCCTCTTTCCTCAAGAGAATCAATTAAAAGTCCCATTCAATTACTACATATAGCTAAAAGTGGAAGATATCTACATAATGTCTTTCCTCATCAGTCCAGTAATCTGTAAAATAATAAACAATTTATCTCTCCCTTTTTTTTCCCCCAACTGATTGTATACCAGTGAGTAGGAATAGGATAATTATAATAAAAGCTCTTTTAGAGAAGGGAAGAATAGGAAGTACACAGCGGTCATTGGTCCATATTGATAATGAAGTCCTTCTGGGAAGGAGTTGGGAAGGAGGTGCCGTGGCCACTGTGTAAGTTTCTCAGTTCAACTGATTTTGCTGTATGGGAGGAGTGATCTTTTCACTGGCTGTGTCCTGGGCTTTGTTCTTTAGATGATTTTTCTTGTTTTCTTTCTTGGCTACATCTGAAATAGTAGGCATTGGGGAGTATGCTATCCCTAGGAACTGCACAACTTTTATAGCCCCCTACCAGTTGGTATAGATTCGAGGCCTGCAGGGTTAAAGTTCAATCTTAAGATTTTTTAGGCCACTGGTGTAGTTTGGTGATAAAACTCTTTCAAAAATTTAATAGATTTTGATTTTGTTTTCCTTAAATTAGGAACATGTGACATTAACTGTAGCAAAAGGTCTCTTTCAGTCATAGGATTTTGAAACCTGTTGATTCTCTTTCTTAACTGGTCTCTATGCTAGGCCTGTTTCTCTCTCCCTTGTTTCCTGGCTACCTTGATGGCATCTGAAATAGTATATAGTCTTGGATGATGTGTCATTCAGGGTTTAACCAGAGAAGCAGAACAAGTAGGGGATTTATATATGATTGATTGATAGATAAGTTTTAAAAGATTTATTACAAGAAATTGACTTCCGTGATGGTGAGGGCTGGCTAAGCAAGTCTGAAATCTGTAAGGCAGGCAGGCAGGGAGGAAAGATTGTGGGCAAGCTGAACCTCTGGACTTAAGCTGAAGCTATTCTCTCTCCACAGGCAGTCAGGAAAGGAAGATCTAGTGAAGAGAACAATTGTAGACTCAGCTGCTGTTTGGAGATTTATTTGCTAGGAAGAGCCTGATCTCTTTTTAAGAGCTAACTTGACTAGTTCCGACTCACTAATGATCACTGTAATTTGAAGTCAGCTGATTAGGGACTGTAATTGTATCCACAAAATCCATTCATAGCAGCACCTAGATTAGTATTTGATTGAATAACTGAGAGAAGGTATTTGTGCACTACAAAATGGCTATTGTCCTCCCTTCCTTTTTTCATTTAGCCTAACCAAGTTGACATATCAGAAACCATCACAGGTGGGAAATCAACACTTTTTTTTTTTTTTAAATTAACCCCATG
>RJWJ010006296.1:0-63129 GCA_004363605.1 Indri indri
TGTGCCTGCGTGTGCACACGGCCCCTGCCCCTAGGTCGTGGCCGGGGAGGCCCATGCCCCTGTCTGGGCCAGCCCGTGTGACCACCGGTGTCCCTGCAGAAGAGGCGGTGAACGAGGTCAAGCGGCAGGCCGTGTCGGAGCTGCAGAAGGCCGTGTCGGACGCGGAGCGCAAGGCGCACGAGCTCATCTCCACAGAGCGCGCCAAGATGGAGCGGGCCCTGGCCGAGGCCAGGCGGCAGGCCTCCGAGGACGCCCTGACCGTGGTCAACCAGCAGGAGGACTCCAGTGAGGTAGGGCCGCCCGGCCGCTCCGGCACCGCCCAGGGTCAGCCTGGGGAGCTTTCCGAGCTTCCAGGTCACTGTCATCGTGGTTGCCGCGGGAGCCACGCAGCAAGCACACCGTCCCTGCCGCACAGAGACGCCGCACGGCCTGGTGCGGCATCCTGGGGGCACCCTGTCCTGCAGATGCAGAAACTGAGGGCTCGGAGGGTCAGTGGCTTGCGGGAAGTCACAGCCTTGGGAAGCGGCAGGGTCGTTACTCAACCCCAGGGCGGCTGGCACTGAAGCCCAGGTTCTTCCTTGATCTGTGAAAGCAGGAGGCCCAGGGGCATCGTGGGGACCCCGGGGCTCCCAAAGCGCCCAGCCCACTCCTTGCACGCACGAGCCGGACAGGCACGAGGGGCATCATCCTGCTTGTGCCGGGGCATCTGGGGGCCGGGCTCTGTCCAGCAGGGCGGGCGCAGGACACTCTGCAACCCAAGAAGAACTGGGATGGCCGAGATGTTGGGAGAGGGAGCCCCGTCCATGGAAGTCCCAGGAGTGTCCCCTGAGAAGGGGCGGCCTCCAACTCCCCACACGCGTCCACGCCCGGGCAGGCCGGGAGGGTGTGGAGGAGGTGGGGCCCCGTCAGTCATGGTCCCTGTGCCAGCTCTTTCGACAAATGCTCTCAGCTCTGGAGAAACAGTCTGGAGCAGAAAAGACGGGAATGTCGTGGAGCTGGCGTTTGAGTAGGAGGAGGAGAAAGGACAGGCAGCGTGGCAGGAGGCAGGAATGTGTGGAGGGACGGCCGGGAGGGCCTCGCCGGCAGGGGACACCCAGGCAGGGCCCCACAGGAAGTGAGCCAGCAGGTGTCTGGGGGGCAGGCCCCGCGGAGGGGCCCGGAAGGAGGCCGGAGTGGCTGCAGTGGCCGGAGCCGGACGAGAGCAGGAGGTGCTGGTCCCGGAGGCTTCGGGAGCACACCAGGGACTTGGTCTTTCACTCCTGGGTTGGGTTTGGGCTCCCCCGTCCCACAGCCTCCCCCACCTGGCCAGGAGGGAACAGGCTGTTAGGCTCCAGCAAGCCGAGTGCCTCGGCTTTGCACAGGGACCCCAGGCACCTTCTGCTCACACGGCGACCGCTCACCCTGCCGATGGGGGCTGAGGACGGCGTCTCAGCGGCCTGGGCTCTGCCAGGCCTGCCCCCTCCCAAACTTGGGACCCTGATGAGCTCGGGAGGGCTTCCCAGAAGGGAGGAAGGGCCGGGGTCCAGCCAGCACGCAGCGAACCTGCCTGGGCGGCTGGAGTCCCAAGTGCGGGCGTGGCAGGCCGTCCCTCAAACACGGTCCAGCGAGCGGTTGTGTCTTGGGAGTGGCCACGGCCCGTGGCCCTGGGTCTTTCTTGTCTCGCCAGGGGACAGTGGGGCTGGGTCCGAGTGGCTTTGCCTGGGGGATATTTTGGGGATTTGGCCAGCCCGGGCCCACCCCTGACCATCCCCCTTTCCCCTGCAGAGCTGCTGGAACTGCGGGCGCAAGGCCAGCGAGACGTGCAGCGGCTGCAACGCGGCACGGTACTGCGGCTCCTTCTGCCAGCACAAGGACTGGGAGAAGCACCACCACGTGTGCGGCCAGAGCCTGCAGGGCCCCGGGGCCGTGGTGGCCGACCCGGTGCCCGGACAGCCCGACGCCACCACCGGCCTGGACCCATCGCTGCCCGTGGGGGCCGCCAGCCCTAGCGAGGCCGGCTCTGCGGGACCCTCGCGCCCTGGCTCCCCTGGCCCACTGGACGCCGTGCCCCGCTGACCCCTCCCGGCCTGCCGGACACAGCACCCGCCAAGCCCGCCCAGCCCTGGCCTGCTGGACGCTGCACCCCGCCCGGCCCCAGGGAGCCGGCGGATCGGAGTCACTGCTGCTACTGCCTCTCTCCAAAAGAAGACACAGAACCAACAAAACCTGCGTTCAATGCAACTTCTCAGCTACCTGATGGCTCTCGCGACGACCTCCTGACAGCCTCTCTCTTCGCAAGCACCCTCGGAACCTCCCACTGAGCTTTAGACGGGGAGCGGGTGCCGCGGGCGTGACGGCTCGTGCACGCGCTCACGCGCTCCGTCTCTCTCGTGACTTTCACACGTTTTCTCTTGAATGAAAAAAAATCTAACGGGTGGCTTATATTTTTCAGCGAAGAGTTTTTTGGGGTTTTGTTGGCGAAAGAGCTACTCGGATAAACGGACAAAGAAACCTGTGGGGTCCCCCTTCCCGACGAAAAGGGGAAAAAGAAAACTTATTTCATAGCCGGAGACCTGGATGCCGCTGCGCCCCCAAACCTCCCCGGGGTGCGTGGCGGACGCAGTGGAGACGGTAAGAAAGATTACGGTTTCTGACTCAAGAAGCATTTTTGGTTTCAGATTTTCTTTTTCCTTTAAGGTTACACTCTTTGGCTTTAAGTAAAAATCCAAAAAGTTTTTTAAAACGAAGCAAAGGAAGCACAGCTGTAACTACCTTGCTAGCTAGCCACCCAAGGATGCCGGACTCACCTCGCTGCAAAGGAAGCCCAAAAAGCAAACACAGGAAGTCGAGATCCAAAACGTCTCCGTCACTGCCAAAGTATTTTTCTCACTGTTTCCCAGCTCTCTTGGGTTCGTTTGGATGTTGGTCTTTTTCTTTTATTTTTGTTTCGATTTTGCCTGTGGGTGTTGGGATATTGGAGTCCGGAGGGTTCGTACCCGACAAGAAGCAACTTTCGTTTCCTCGTGGCGATTCGGCCGCGCGGCACCGCGAGGGCCCGCGTGTCCACGTGCGGGGGGAGGCCCCTCCGTCTGTCCTCGCGCCCTCTGTGACTTTTCATATTTCGTTTTTCCACTCGTGGAAAAGACGTGCTGAAGTTTTCCTCCCAGAAAAAGCAAAATTCCGAAACAAAACTGTGACAATCTTTGGGGTTGATTCTTCACCGCTCCGCAAGGCAGGAGGAGGTGGCGGCTGCCCTGAAACACAGCGTCTCCGTGTCCTCCTCTACCTCTGTCCCTCGGCCCCGCCATTTAACCGGCGTCTCACTGGGGCCACCGTCCTCTCTTCCAAACTTTTGCAGAAGAACAGAAGTACAAACAGCCGGCCGTCTCCCCGCCGGCGAGGACCGAGGGGCGTGCGTAACCTTGGCGCCTGTCCGGGTGCTCCTCCGCAGCCACCGCCTCCTGCCCTGGGTGTGTCGGGTGACACTTGTCCCCCGACGTTTTCCCTGCCCACTCTCCCTCCACCCGCCTGACTCCCTCCGCGACGTCGAGGAGGAAATGGAGGAACGAGGAAGTTCACGCTTGTACCGAGCGGAA
Source organism: Indri indri (assembly GCA_004363605.1). NCBI lineage: Eukaryota > Metazoa > Chordata > Mammalia > Primates > Indriidae > Indri > Indri indri. Next base: position 3,576 of record RJWJ010006296.1, read on the forward strand.
GATCCGGCACTTCTGCGCGTGCGGAACGCTCCCAGCCCGAGTGCAATACGAGTGACCAGCCACTGACCGGGCTCCCGCAGCCCCGCCGCGAGCCGGGAGTCCCGGTGCCCTTACTGTGAATGTACATAGTCTCCGTCCGCAGAGGCCCACTGATACTCGTGATGACGATAAAGAGATGTTTGCCAAATGAAAAAAAAAAAAAAAAAAAAACCACGGAAGTATGTAAAGTGTAGGAGATAGATTTTCAAAGAAGTCCCAACTGTGTTCCTGTGGGGAGCGATGGTTCGTTTGGTGGTTGTTTTTTCACGGTTGTAAAAATTCACCCTTTGAGCGTCTCAACAAAGAAGGACCCATCAGCTCGGCACCTGCTGGCGCCGTTGGAACTAAGCCCGGCCGCGGGAGCCTCTCTCCGAAAGCCGAGGCAGAAGCGGGATCCTCCCCAGAATCCCTGGCCCCAGTGCCCGCTCCACGCCCCGACACAGCCGCCGGGCTCCCGGAGGTTTGCCTCTGTGGGTTTTGGAGAAGGAAGGGCCAGTCTGGGGCTCTGGCTCTCGAGTAAACCCTGAGAGGACGCCCGCAACCACGTTGGCGTGGACATGCCCGTGCCCACGGAGACCCACCTTCCTCGGAGGCAGGCGTCCTCCTCTCACCCGTCCCCGACCGTCCCCACATGTCTCCTGTGCCCTTCTGAGGAGCAGGGCAATTGGCTGCAGGTGCGCAAGGCCCCAGGTGACAGGCGGTGGCACCACCGAGGAACACAGCCGGGCACTCAGAGGTCGTGCGGTCCCCCGAGGCTGCGCTGGTGAGCCGCGGTCTCTGGAGAGCACCTGGCCCGCAGGTGAGGGGATGCGGGGGCGGCTTCCCTGGTAACTCAAGTCCCCAACGTCAGGGCTGGGGTGATCGCTCAAGGGGTGAGTCCTGAAGACTCGCGCGTCTGCTTTGTGGGAAAGGCCTCCCCTTTCCCCTCAGCTCACCGGGTCCCTCCGTGGGGACGACGGGTGGAACAGGGACAGTGGCACGGACCACAAGGCTGCCGGGGGGCGGGCCCTCCCATGCCAGCTGCTGGGAAGCAGTCACCCCCAAGCCAACTATTAAATGCCGACTGCCCAGGGGACTGCCACCCACACCAAGACCACCGGTGGGACCCTCGAAATCTGTGAGGGGCTGGCCAGAGCCCGCAGCTGAGAGCTTCACAGAACTGGGTTGGCAACGAGAGGGGCTGGGGGGCTTGTGGTGGGGAAACTGAGCACTCAGAAGCCCGCAGAAGGGGTGTCCTGGAGTGTGCTGTGTCAGAGCGGCCGGGGCAGGGCGGCGGAACCAGGCCCGTGAAGCAAGGCAGCCCCCTCCTGCCCAGGGGTTCCGGGCAAGGCACTGGCCCACCATGCACTGGCAGGGCCTTTCTGTCGGTCTCTGTGCTCAGGCCAAAGACCTCACGGTGGAGCCAAACTCGGGGTCCTTAGCTTTGGGGAGGGGAGGGCACAGGCGGCATTGTTTCATCAGGACTTGGTCACCTGGTGGACGTACTCGCGTGTGTCCTGCCGTCTGTGCCTGGGGGCACCTGCCTTCCTCCTGCCGGGCAAGGAGGGGCTCTGGGCAGGGGCCACACCTGGGGTGGGAGAGCCTCACCCCATCTCTGCCTCCTCTTGGGGCCCACCTGCCCTGCCGCCCCCACGAGTTCTGCGGGACGCAGCTGCCCACAGAGCCCCCCCAAACCCCAAACCCAAACCACAGCTTTACCTCCTGCCAAAGCCGAGAGGAAGGGCTCCCAGCCCCGGCCCCGCCCACCCAGGGGCTCCTTCCAGGCCAGTATTCTGACCTGAACTCGGGCAGAGGCCAGCGCCTCCCCAGGCCACACGCAGACACAAGGCCGGGGTGGGATGCCTGGACACACCCCGGCCCCCGGCCCCAGGCTAAACAGACGCCCTCTCCCCTCCTCGTCCTGAGGCCTGGCAGGGCCGGGAGGGTCTGGCCAGGTGGGCACCTGCGGCAGGTCCAGTGCAGAGGGGCGGACGGGAGAGCCGTGGGGCTGGGGGTTCACTCAGGCCCCAGTGGACGGAGTCAGACGGGCCCTAAGTTCTTCCTGTTTTGCCATTTTTCCCAAATGGAGCCTCCAGCAGATGCCAAAGCCCCGTCTCTGGTACCCACCCCCCTTCCACCCAGACCCACGCTTGCCTGTGACTGCCCGCCCCCCGCCCCCTGCTCCACCTTCCGCCTGTGCCCTCAGGCGTCCGTCCCAGCCACCACGCCAGCCCACACGTGTCCATCTGCGTCCTCCCGTCTGCTCACGGCATCCCTCGCCCGGCCCCTCCGCCCCTCCGTCCCTGGACCTAGGGCAGCGTCACCAGCTGCCGCTGTGTGTGGTCACAGGGCCACTCCAGGTCCTGCCTGGCCTTGACCGTGCCCTAGCAGAGCTGCCTGTAGGGCGGCGGCCCCTGCAGTGCCCGGCCGCGGTCAGGCCTGCGCCAAACACCTGCAGGGACAGACAAGCTTCTGCTGCAGACCTTGTGGGCAGATTGGACCCGGGGCCTAGCAACAGCTCCAGCCAATCTGGACCCGCCTGGAGGGAGCGCTGGCTGGGGGCCAGGACTGCGCTGGGTGGCCGCCTGCACACCTGCTTGGGGCGCGTGGCCGGGGCTGCCAGGGTGAGCACATTCCCTGGCAGGACCTGGACACTGCGGGGCCCGGCCACCCTCTCCGCCTCCTGGTCTCCAGGGGTCAGTGCCCGGAGGAGGCGTCCCAAGAAGGGAGGGAGCCAGTGCTGGCTTCCCCCTGAGCACCAGCACTCCTGGGGCCCTGCTCCTTCTGGGGTGCTCGGGGCACCCCGCCCCCTCCTTGTTCCTGGGGTCCCAGATGACTCAGAGCTGAGCCCTCCAGATCTGAGACCGGGAACATCTCGAGGCAGGCCTGCCCAGCTCTCCAGACCCGCAAGGCCCAGCCCCGGGCCCCCCTGCCTTGCAGCTCCCGCACCTTGGGGGTGTGTTTGGACGGGTGGAGAAGGCTGCGCCCCAGGGGCCCATCCGCCCCTGCGGACGCTTCACGATGAGGCCGGGCGGCTGGTGCTGGTCACACCCCGCACTGTCTCCTGGAGCTCTGGGAGCTCCACTTTGCACACTCTGTTCCTTTCGTTCCACCCAGCGAAGCCCTGGCCTGGCACCCGGAGCCCCAAGGGACAGGAATCGACGTCGGTCCTCAAAGTGAAGCCGATTTTTAAATATTTAAGTGAAGGCAGCAGGCACCCTTGCTGCTCACTGGACGGGGGGCCCGGCCAGGCTGCCGTGGCTCTCCCACCGCACCCCGAGGGCAGGGGCGTCCGGCCAGGGGGGCCGCGCACAGCCTGGCGGGAAAGGGCTCGTCTCCCACTTCCTCTTCTTTTCTGTTAACGTCCCCAAAGGAGCCGAACTGAGTGTCGGGTTGTTTTCCCGTTGTGGGGTCTTCTCCGCGGGAGGCCGCACCCTGCAGCCTGGCCGCCCGGCCTCTGATGTACTGTACGTCTGACCTGTGGGCGCTGTAAGACGTGTGGTCGGGTTCGCCGTCTCTGTGTAATAAAGCGAACGTTTGCTACCTTGTGGCTCTGCCCTCCTTGGGTTCCCAGCGACGGCCAGCCTCGTGTCGCTCACAGCCATGCTGCCCCGAGCGCGTGCGGGCTGGAGCGCAGGCCCCCACCGCCCCTCCTCGGGGGGTACGCAGAGGGCACAGCAGGGCAGGAGCCGCACACGGACTCCAGCAGTTCCGGGCGGCTGGGGCGCCCTTTGAGGGCTGGGCCCGAGGGGGGGTCGGGGCGACCTCAGACCCAGGAGGTGACCCTGATGGCCGCCCAGGCCTGACCGTGCTGCAGCCACGGCCCACGGCGAACCTGCGACGAGGGGGACCTGTGGGGACAGGGGACCTGCAGGGACACACAGGCCTTGGGTGGGCAGCGTGGGAAGAGATGCCTGGTCCCTCTGTGCGGCCAGGATGCTGCCGGGGCCGGGCGTGTTTTCAGCCACGGTCGGCATTGGGTGCTGGTCCTTAGCGCTGGGTGCACCCAGAGGTCGGGGCTGTTACTGATCCGCAGGCCCAGGTTTGGAACATGCTGTGTTTTGAAAAGCGTCACTGGAAAAGTCGGCGCAGGACGAGCCTGTCCCGTGCCAGGCGGCTGGCGGGAGCCCCGGCTGGGCCTGGAGTCACCTTCTCAGGATAGCAGGGGCATGATGAGGTTTTTCCACTGCAGGGGGCTGAGCTCAGAGTGGCGCTGGCCGGGGCACAACCTGCTGGGCTCCGCTGCCCGCGTGGAGCTGGCGGGAAGCGAGCAGGCAGGACCCGCAGCGGGGCCACAGACGGGCGGGGCCCTGGCCAGCCAGGCTGTCCTCGGTGCAGACGGGGACGCTGCGCCTGCCCTGGTTTGCAGGGGAGACCGGGTCGGGCAGTGACACAGGACAGTCGGAGACACCTGGGTGCAGCAGCCGCTCAGGGAGGGGGGCAGCCTGGGGAGGCCTCGTGGCAGCTGCGGCCCAGAGCACAGCGGGACCAGCCCCGGGGTCCACACCTGGGGGCAGGTGTGCTGGGAGGAGCTGGAGACGAGAAGGGGCGTCCCGCCCAGGAGGGAGGGTCCAGTCAGGCCTACTCCTCCCAGACCAATTCCGCCCCAGAGGCCATTCCTCCCGGCACAGACAGTGGGGCAGCCTCGGGCTGCGGGGAGGGGCCCAGCGGCAGCCGCACTGCCCCATTGCTGTCCTCCCCGGACCCCAGCTCACGTGGGCGGGACGGCGCCCTGCTGCAGCCGGGGCCTCGACTCTCCCCTCTCATCCCCACTTCCGGCCCTTAATGACTGCTTAGGACGTGCAGGCACCCGGCGAGTGCCTCAGTGCCCAGCTTGGGGGCAGTCGCAGAGAAGCCTGGCCTCGAGCCCAGGGCGGCAGATAGGCCAGAGATCCCGTCCACCACCTGGCGGCGTGAGGGTGAGAGGCCCTCGCGGAGCAGGCAGGGCACAGCGGGCCGAGGCCAGGTGGGCAGACGAGGCCCCATCTCATCGCCCTGTTTGCACGTGACGCAGCCACAGGACGGCAGCCTCTGGCCCTGCCAGGCAGAAGGATCCCGCGTGACTTAAGTGGCCCCCTACGAAAGGACGGGGAGGGAGGGAGGGGCCCACAGGGTGGGAGCCTGGAGGGGGTCGGTGCTAGACAGAGGTCGCCACCCTGCTCCGGCCCCCAGGCCTCTGCTCGGACCGATCACACCTCCGCGGAGCCTGCTTTGACCCCCTGTGCCTGACACCCGCCTTCCTGCATCCACTCGAGCCCGTGGGGGTCAGTGCACCTGCTGCTGGGCGTGATGAGTGCAGGGCGTGGGTGCAGACGGGCCAAGACCCCCACTCCGTGGCTCCCTCCCTCCGCTGCCGAGGGGGCAGGGCCGGGGCTGCACTGGGGGGAGCTCAGTCCTGCTCAAGGCCTTTTGAGCTCTAGTGGGAGCAGCTGGCGGGGGGGAGGGGGGAGGGCTTAAAACTGTGGGAGGGCCCGGCCGGGAGGCAGGTGAGTGCAGGGAGCCGCAGGCCCATGTGGCCCTTCCTGAGCCGGGCGCTCTTCCCGCCCCCCACGGAGGCCTGGCTCCAGACGGTCTCCTCGGACCCCGAGGCCCAGGGCTGGGGGGCCTGGGGGGACACCAAGAAGACCCCTCTGGGGCCAGGGGATGGGGGTGGGAGGAAGGAAGAAGCAGGGGAAGACCAGGGTGAAGACGCAGGCTCCCTGCTGTCCCTGCTGAAGTGGGAGCACCTGGCCGAGGGCCCAGTGCCTGACCAGGTAGCAGCGCGTAGAGGGCCCTGCGGGGAGGCCTGGCGACCTCAGGGGACCCCGAGACGGGGCTGACTGAGGAGGGGAGGGGTGGCCCCGGGGCCACTGCTGCAGGCTGGGAGGTCGGGGCGGCCTCTGGCCTGCGGAGGGGCCTTGCCCTGTGGGCCGAGGGCACTGCCCCAGCCGCAGCCTGAGGAAGACCAGTGAGTCCCCATCTGGGGAAGGGGGTCATCCCCGGGCCGGCAGGACGCACTCCTGCCCCGAGGGGAGCAGCAGGCGTCTGCCCGGGCTCAGGGCCGCGTTGGCAGGAGCTGGAGGCCATCCGGCTGAAGCTGTGCGCCATGGAGCAGGCTGCGTGGCTGCCGCCGCTGCCCAGGACACAGGCTGGGACCCGAGAAGAGGGGGCCACAGGGGCAGGGCAGCTGCTGAGCCCCGAGATGCCAGGTAGGAGCTGGGGGCCCGGCCACCCCCTCCCTGGACACAGCCCCCTCCCTGCGAATGGGGGGCCTGGGAAGAGCCCGTGTTCCCGCGAGGCTGGAGCAGGGCGGGCTCTGAGGCGTGCGTCCCCCTGAGAGGCGGAAGGACTGGGCCGCAGCCCGGGCACCTGCCGGTCCTGAGGCCGTGCCCTCCACAGGCCACCCCTTCCCTGGGACCCCCAAGGAGAAGGTGGAGGCCGACCACAGATCCGTCTACGTGGGCAACGTGAGTGGCGGGTAGCGAGGGGCCCTGTTCCTCCCACGGGGCCCAGCACCGGGGGTGGTGCCCAGCCGGGCGGCCCTGGCTATGGACGGCACTGACCGTCCCGGCTCGTGTGAGGGCGGAGGGCGAAGGTGCACCCGGGTTGCAAACTCAAACGCCTCCAGGGCCAGAAGGCTCGAGGGGGAAGCAGGAGACCTGACACTGGGGCAGCCAGACTGTCCCCTCGAGGAAACGGGGCCTCGTAGCCGTGGGATGTGCCAGTGTTTCAACATGAGCCCCTGTCCCGCCGGGCCAGTCGCTGGCAGACAATTCCCCTATACAAAGCTGCACACGCCCTGCCCAGGCCACACCGCGTGGGGGGCTCAGGGTGGCGTGTTCCCCCTCCCATCTGGCCTCGGGGCCATCCCGGCCCCTCCACCGAAGACCCCCTCACGCTGTGTCCAGGTGGACTACGGGGGCACGGCGCAGGAGCTGGAGGCCCACTTTAACCACTGCGGGGAGATCCACCGAGTCACCATCCTGTGCGACAAGTTCTCCGGACACCCCAAGGGGTCAGTGTGGGCCGCAGGCAGGGGCGGGGGCCCCCTCACGCTGCCACCCCTCACGCGGCCTCTCACGCGCCCCACCCACAGCTACGCCTACATAGAATTCGCCTCCGAGCGCTCTGCCCGGGCGGCCGTGGAGCTGGACGACAGCGTCTTCCGAGGCCGGGTAATCAAGGTCCGTCCGGAGTCCCTGCGCCTCTGGGCCTCCCGTCGGGTGTGGAGCGAGTCCCTGAGAGTCTAGGACACAGGTGCAGAGGCTGGACGTGCCAAGGACACACGCGGCCCAGCCAACTCCTCTGTGTGCTGCGTGCCCCAGGCAGCTGGGCTGGACGCGGCAGGAGGGGCTGCCCTCTCGACCCAGGGGGATGTTGGCGGTGACCGGGCATGAAGATCAGGGACCCCGTGCCCTGGGGTGGCCATGAGCTTAGAAGAGGCGGCTTTGGGTTGCAGGTTCAAAGCAAGGTGGGCCCGGGGGTCTGTGCAAACCTGCCTGTGAGGCACAGGCAGAGAAACCTAGGAAGGCTTCCTGGCGGCAGTGGTCGCCTGGGTTTGGCCAGGGCTGGGTGCGGGCAGCAGGGCGAGGAGGACGCCAGAACAGCCTTCCGCTTCCAGGTGCTGCCCAAAAGGACCAACTTCCCGGGGATCAGCTCCACGGACCGTGGGGGCCTGCGGGGGCACCCAGGCTCCAGGGGGGTGCCCTTCCCCCACAGCAGCCTCCAGGGCAGGCTCCGGTTCAGACCCCACGGGCAGAACCGGTGAGTGGGGGCTCTGGGGTGGCCCAGAGCGAGGGCTCTGGGGGTGTCCAGGGCAGGAGGGGCTCCTGGGCTAGGTCCTGATGGGTCCGGGCTGGGGGCCGGCAGGGATCCTTCCCGGCATTGCTGTCACCAAGGACTGGGGCAAGCTCGGCCACAGCTGCCTTCGTGCGCTCAGCCGAGGGGACTGAGCTGGGGCTGGGGGGCTGCATCAGCTTGGGGGGCTCTTCTGCACCTCCTCTGCCCGGAAGGGCCACCTCTGGCTCCCGCGAGAGCCCTGCCAGGCCGCGTCTCTGACAAGCGCAGGTGAGGCTGCGGTGTGTGGGCCCCTCCAGAGAGAGGGGGCTGGGAGCGGCCAGAAAGGCCCCCTCAGGGCACTTCTTGCCTGGGGGGGACCTGCCTTCAGTCCTTACCTGCTGTTCTGGGAGGTCTCTGGGCTGAGAGCCTCCCCCCCGACAGACCACCACTCACTTTGCGTTCTCTGCACAGGGGCCGAGGAAGGTTCTTACCGTGGTTCTCACCATACTGAAGGGAGGCCGGAGGCCGCCAGGAGTGCGCAGCTGTGTCCTATGGGGCCACTTCTTCCAGAGGGGCAGGGTCTGGTGCTGCCAGGTGGGGCGGGCGGCAGGGGGTGAGGCCAGAGGTGAGGTGCATGCGGAAGGCTCCACCTGGGCTGGAGGAGCCCCCAGGCCTCCCATGGGGCCGGCCCCACGCTGCAGCCACAGGCAGGGCAGGGCGGGTGGGCCTGGCTCTGTGCTTGGGGGGCCCTGCGCGGTAGGGGTGGGGGTCACGGGCCCAGGCCTCGCAGCGCTGGCTCAGGGTGGTGTCCCCAGCTCTTCCACTGACTTGTTTTAAAGAAAAGTAGAAATGTGTGTGTCTTAATGGTAATGCATAAATTATTAAATTTGAGTATGTTTTAAAAGCACGTAACAGGCCTCCCCTTTCATTCTTGAACACAGGTTCACTTTGCACCTTTCTCGGGGCGGACTCTACGGGGAGGGCAGCTGAGGGGGTGTGTCGGTGTCACCGCCAGCCCTGGGGGGCCTTGGCTCCCACACCCCGTAACTCTGCCCTCACACCGGGCCTGGCGGCCTCCGGGGCACATGCAGCCCACGTGACACGGACACCCGGCCCCGTGCGAGAAGTTCAGGAAGCAGGGTGGTCGTCTCCGCAGGACGGGGCACTCTGCCTGCCGTCCCCTCTCGAGCACTCGGGTTTCTCCCCGAGGACGGGGCCGGTCGGTGCCCTGACTATTCAGAGCCAGGAGAGGAAGCCGCGGAGGCCCAGGCCAAGGTCCTGCCTGGGTTCCCGCATGACACTGCTCATGGCGTCCCCCTTGGGAGTTTCGGAGGCAGCTCTCTCACCCTACGCCCCGTCCTGCTAATTCCTGACGTTGCTCTGGGCTTCTCACCATTGCCTGGTGCCCTCCGGTCCCAGGTCCCCAGCCAGCCCCCTCCTCCAGCACGAGGCAGAGGCGGCCGTGCACCTGGTTCTCCACCACACGGGTCTCCGGCCGCCCCCAAGCCTCACACCCCCTCTCAGGGTCTTGGGTCCATGTTGGCCTTTGAGTGGGGTGAATGGTGCCCCCCAAATGCCCCACGTCCTCATCTACAGAAAGCAGGCATGTAACCGATGGGAGGAAGGTCTGCCAGGTGCAACAGCTAACGACTCCAATGCGCACCACCTGGGCGGCCCAACCCAGCCACACGGTGGAAGCACAAGACACACCTGGGAAGCCCAGGTGAGGACGGCGGCGGCGGGCTACGCACTGCAGGCCCCGGATCACGGAGCCCCTGGAACTGGTGAGCAGCTGGGGCAGGGGCTCCCTTGGGGCCTGGAGGAGCCGGCCGTGCCCACACCTTCGCTCAGACTTCGCCTCCAGCACCATGACGACGGCCAGTTTCTGCTGTTCTAAGGCCCCCGGTCTACGGTGCTTCGCCAGGGAAGTCCCAGGAAACCCAGCAGCTCTGACTGGGCCCCGTGTCTCTGGCAAAACTGTCAGGGTCCCCCGACTGAGGAGCTGCCGCCGCCCTCCGAGATGCACCCAGATGGCGCCTGAGGTCTGCCGCAGAGCGCCGGGGGCGTGCAGCTGCCGGTCTCTGGTTTGCCCTGGAGGGGAAACGGCAGCAGCGGCAAGTCTGACTGCAGGCGGACTGGAGGGCGCCACGGAGCCCCGGCATCGGAGTGGCCAGGGTAGGCCAGGCCACCCGGGACGGTGGGGAGCCAGAGGCCGAGGCTGGGGCCTTGCCAGGGCCACTCGTGGCACCCTGGGCCCAAGCGTCCCGACCTGGCGAGGGGGCGGGGTCTCGACACGGTCACGCCCGTGGGTTTCTCAGGCCCACGGCAGTGCTCCGGCCCACGTGGTAAGTTCGTTCCTGTCCATCTTGGGCCTCCTGTGTGGCCACTTCACGGAGACAGGAGAGCGAGCCCGGACTCCTCCTCTCCTGGGGAACTGGGGCCCGAGCAGGCCAAGGTGGAGGGAGGCTGAGAGGAGCCCTCAGTGTGGCCTCCACACAGACGGTGAGGCCCGAGCCACACGCGGCTGAGGTCTCTGCTGTGTGCAGAGAAAGCAGAGCCCCCCCACCGGCTGTCGTGAGCGGCAACTAACAAAGGAACAGGCTCCCCTCGCCCCCGGTCTGGGGCAGAAGGAAGGAGAGGCCGTATCGCTGATGCCCAGGGGAAAGACAGGGGGTGCTGCCCGCGAAGCCCAGCAGAAGTGGCCTGGGGGACAGGCCTGGGGTGGGGGACAGGCCTGAGGAGGCACAGGCCGGTGGCAGGGCCGTGGCCCTCCGTGGGAAGCCAGCCTCATGGTGGAGGTGATGCAGAGCTGCCACGCGACGGTTCTGCTGTCAGAACAGAGGTGAGCAGGCGGCCACGCAGGCTTAGAATGGGGGGACCGCCCAGCACTGCTGGTGACACCCCCTAACATAAAAAGCCCTCAGGGATTGGTCTGGCTACACCTAACAGAAAACCCAAGTATGAGTGGATTAAGCAAGACAAGAGTGTATTTTATTTTCTCACATAAAGAAACAAATCCCAACACAAGTCGAGAGCTGGTGCATCAGCAAAGGCCCAGGACCCTCTTTGCCTGTCCTCAGGGAAAGTCTTGTCCTCAGGCTCTCAAGATAGCTGTCTGAGTCCCAGCCACCGCATCCACATTCCAGGCAGAAAGACAAAAGGGGAAGGGCCTCCAGATGTCTGCTGAACGCCTTTTAAAGATCTTTCCTGCAAGCCTCTCCTGACGCCACTGACAGGCCGTAACTACCCACCCGGGGTTCCAGGGAGGGCAGGAAATGACCCTGACCTCCCAACTTTACTTGAGTAACACTCGGCTGTTGGGAAGGAAGGGAGAGCGGGATGCTGGGTTGGCAACATGCAGTCCCCACCGCAGCCCTTACTCGGCGGAGGTCCCCACAAGCCAAAGTTTCCGTGCTGGGCTGTGGGGGAGGTGCTGGGTTGGAGTCCCGGCCTCCTCTCAACAACAACAGGCTTGTGAAAGAAGGGTCTGGACCCCTGGAGTGTGGCCTGGGCCAGGGCATCAGAATCAGCCCCTGGCCCTCTTCTACTCCAGGCCTTCCAAGTCAACCCAGGGCCCGGACAGGCGTTTCTGACACACCCGCCTCACCGACTTGCTTTTCCTTCTGTAACTTGTAAGATCGATCCTGTGCCGTCGGAAGGGTGAGAATGCAGCGCTGCGCAGAGAAAAGTCCACCTCCCCGGGCCCAGCCCCGGCTCACCCGTGTTACCGCCTTCCCTGTTCCCCGGGGCACTCTTGGGCCCTAGAAGGTCCCGGAGAAACCCCCAGTTCCAGACCAGTGCCGAGGGACGATGGGGGAGTCTCCCCGGCTGGCCGAGCCTTAGGTTGCTCCACTCTAGAAAGCCAACAGCCCCGAGGGCAGAGGAGTCAGGCTCAGCCCCGCAGCGGTCCTCATTGCCTCAGCCACCCTCTGGGTGGTCCCCAGGTTGTCCAAGGACGGGAGCTAGCCCCGGGCCACTAGATCCTGGGAAGGAGCTGTCACCTCAGTCCTGGTCGTCATCTGGACTTGGCTGCACAGGTCTCTTGGGGCAGAACGTGGAGACCCAGTGACAGTCACCCTGATCCTGAGCTTCCGGGGCAGCCTGCCCAGGGGCACCAACGGGCAGCAGGGAGGGCTCTTCAAGGCTGCTCATCGCAGCACGCAGGCAGCAGGTGACCAGCCGTGCGGGTCCATGAGGCTTCCCAGGCCTCGTGAGGGCTCCTGCTGAGGCCAGACCATGGGCCAGGTGCAAACAGTGGGTGCCAAGTCCAGAAACAGGAGGGCGCTTACCCCACGGCGGGCACCGTCTGTCCCTACGTCCTAGGCTGGCTCTGGGCTCAAGAGGCTGACCCCTATGGACATAGGGAGGAGTAGGAGTTGGCCACGCGCCCTGGCAGGTCACAGCACCTGCGGGCCCTGAGCTCTCTGGGCTCCAGGCAGCCCTGACCCTTCCTGCTGAGGGGGCACAGGCTTCCTGCTGGCTTTGGTCCCTGACCTCTGCCCACACGCCTAGAAGGTCCTTAGTTGAACTCTCCGTAGTTAAATCTTCTGCAGACACAGAAGGAAAAAGCCAAATTTCATCTCACAAAAGCTTTAGTTGAGATGAACCAGGCACGAGCTCTTGCCCCCAAGTGGCGGGGGTCACGTTCGGGAACAGACAATGGGAACAGACAGACATCTCCACACAGCTACGCACAGATAGTCCGCTGGGACAGCTGGTGGCACAGCTCCTGCTCAACAGACTTGTACCATCATAGACGTCACCATGCTATCAAAGGCCCTGCAAAGAAAAAAGGACCAATGCAGAGGACAGACTTGGACCCTCCACCCCCGTGCTGCACAGACACGCGCTGTCATCGCCGCGTCCACAGGACTCACAGGGCCTCCTCTTGGGCTCAGAGAGTAAAGCCCTGCCACATAGGGCAGTGAGAACCTGTCTCCTGCCCCCAGCTCCCTGTGTGGCTTCCTGAGGTCCCTGGCTGGGTCTCCCAGCGTCAAGGCCTGACGGGTCCCAGGTAGGGGGACAGTGAGCAGCGAGCGTTCACCTGTTTGCTCTTACCTGAGATGTGGGATGACCCAGGACACACAGCGTCCCGAGTGAGGGAGGAACCTGGCATGGGTCACAGTAGTGTCCCCTCACTTGCCAACTACACCTGACACAAACACATTGTGCAAAGAATTGTCTTGGGACGGGAATTCCTGGACGCAGGTTTGGAACGTGTGCACACGGACCCCACGTTTCTGTATAAACCATCTTCACGACGTTCAAACGTAAGTCTGTTTGCTTTGAAGGCTATTTGGAAGATGCCTTCACTCCAAGTTCAACATAAAGACAGACGGGCAGTGACACGAGGACGTCCTCTCCCTGAAGGCTACGTCTGTGCACTTGGGCCCTTCCCTCACTGAGCTTCCCAGGCACCCGCTGGGCACAGCTGGGAAACCACATGTGCGAGCTCTGCCCTCCGCAACCCACTCCTTTTATCTGCTTTATACTTCAAAGGTTTGTGTCAGAGCTTTCTGGAAAATCACTGCCGTAGCGAGGCAGCGCTTGTGACTTAGACCTTCCCTCCCTCACTTTCCGGACGGCTGCATTTTAGCAAGGCAGGTCCTGCAGAAAGGGGCGCAAACCACAGAAGGGGCCCACCTGGACTGGATGCGGTCGCCGGGGTTATAGAAGGGGTTGCACATCACATCTGTGTAGGAGTTATGCAGCTTCCGGAACATCTGAAACAAGACCCAACGTTTTAAATTGATACATACGCGCAGCTACTGACAGACTTTTGACTTCTCGGCATTTCAAGACAGAGAAAACAAACCAAACCAAACGACTCACTCAGGTGTGGTCTTCTAATCCCCAGCACCCGGCACTTACGCTGCGGATTTCGTTGTCTCGAAGGGCGGTGTTGGAGGAGTCCACCACCATGACGAACTTCACCTTGGAGTTGGTCACGTAGCCGTATCTACACAGCTGGTTAGGGAACATGCTCCAGGATACTGGGTTAGCAAGCGAGGCACCTGTGAGCCCTGGGCCCTGTGTGTCCTCACTTTGCAGAAACAAGACAACCTTCAATCTCAGGAATCTGCAGTGACCACACCACGCCTGAGCGGTGTCTGGGGTCTCCTGGAGAGCAGCCAGCCAAGCACCTCCCAACCCACACTCCAGGACCCTGGGTCTGTGTGTGCGCCTGGGACATCACACCCTCCTTCTGGATCAATGCCTGGCCCAGAAAGTTAAGTGTAAAACCAGAAATTTCAGGAATAAAGCGAATCCTCGCATGCTCCCCCGCACCCCCCCCCAATACAAGACGTTGTTTTGTACAAAGTGGCAAACGTCACTGTGGACAAGCTACATCACTGCTCGTGGAACCACCTTTGAACTCCAGGGTCTTAAAGCGATTTGTCCCAAGGAACTGGCCGAGAGCTTCTAGTAACTTCAAGGCAGGGCCTAATAATGAAATAAATGAGGTGCCAGCTCCCCTGAAAAGCACAGAAAAAAACCTTTGCAGGGGCAAATCAGGGGAGTCCCCCCGGTCCTCTACAACCCCAGACAAGGGACAGGTGTAAACCACCACATTCTCCAGGGAACGCAAGCCTTGCTTTTTCCAAACGGTTCTTCCAACTAAAGGGAGAGAAGAGTTGGGGCCTTCATTAGCCCGAAGCTTCCCTAACTCCCTGGCTGGCTCAAACCCTCACCTTTTTTTTTCCTTTCAAGTATTTCAAAGTTATCTGATCCTAAAGCACAACCTGCAACTGCAGGTGTCATCTCCAACACAAACCCCGCCGGGCACCGAAAGATACACCTTATAGTCCTCTGTAGGGTAGAGCAGGCCCAGGTAGAGCTCCCTCTGGTCGACCAGAGCCTTCCCCATTGCGGAGACCTTCTCATCCACCACATCCAGGGACGTGTGCACCATGTAGTGGAACCTGAGCTCGCTCTCCGTGGGAGTGCTGCGGATGTAGAGAGGGTAATTCTGCAAGAAAGGATGATGGCTACTGAAAGGATGAGAACCCACCTGGCTCGTGCCAGCGAGCGCTCTGGAGGGCAGGCTGATGACCTGCCAGCCACCCATGGCATCTGTGCTCATTGTCAAAACCCACCCCTCATTCTCCACACCTCCGTGGGCAGTACCCTCATCTAAGTAGGTTTACACGTTTGCAAAGGGGCATCGGTAGGGTGGGCAAAAGAGAGGGAACAACTTAGAAAAACGGGTTTGACCACAGCCTGGGCAGCTCACTCGCCTTCCTGGAGTCCACTCTGCCTCAATCCCACCTCTCGCCGTGTGGTGATCCTAGCAAGGCACCACAAACACTGGCTATTTCCTAAACTGCCACCCACTGCAATTTCTTCACCTGACAATGGCCCTCTTCCTAGACCCTTCCAGGCTCAGCTCAAATTCCCTTCATCTCTGCATTTCTGACCAGCCTAAGCCAGAGTTAGCAGCTGCTTTCCTGGCCTCCCACACGCTACAGTTCTGCTTGGCACGGGTTGCTGCAGAGACGGTGAACAAGACATTGTTCATCAGGGTAAAACTGATCCTACCCCAAGCAAATGGTAAGTTGTGACATCTGCTAAAAGGGACGCCCAGGAGGAGCTTCACTGCAGCCACAGCGCTGATCTGAGCGCTGATCCTCCCTGGATAGGGGACTAAGGCTTGGTGCAGTCGGAGCATGGGGACAGCCACTCGGCTGTCTTAGCACTGATCCCCCCTGGATAGGGGACTAAGGCTTGGTGCAGTCGGAGCATGGGGACAGCCACTCGGCTGTCTTAGCACTCAGAAAACGCTCACCAGAGGAAATGAAATAGTTGGCCAGCAAACGGGATGGGGGCTGGGAGAAGGGTTCCGAGTGCAAAGGCCCAGAGACCAGAGATTGTCCGGGGAGCTGCAAGCAATTCAATTTGGTTGGCGTGGAGGGTGCAAGGAGTGGGGGGGGGGAGGGCCCTGAACCTGGGAATTCAGACATCATCCCAAGGCAAGGAAAAGCCATTGGAGGTTTTAGGCGGAAGCGAGACATCCCATGTTTTTAGCAGAGCACGGTGGCTGCTGAGAGAGCTGGGCGGCAGCTGCCCGGGCGAGGGGCGGGACGGAGCTACGCGGAAGGCCCGCGCCGCGCTCCGAGGAACCAACAGAGGCTGCTGGGGCGGGAGGAGGCCGGCGGGCGGAGGCGCCGGGGACGCTCAGCCGGCGGGAGCTGCGGGCGCAGCTGGGAGGGCCTCCCCGGGACGCCATCCTTAAGAAGCCTCGCGGGGCCGCGGAAGGCGGAGGGGCGAGTACCGGGCGGGGCCCCGCGGGCCGGCAGCGGGAGAGCCGGACGCCCGGCGGCCGCGAACGCACCTCTTTGGCGATCACCGCGACGCACACCGCCATCTTGGGAGGCCGCGCCTGGCGCCGTGTCACGTGACCCGCTGCTAGTCCCGCGGCCAACCAGGCCCCGCCCCGCCCCGAGACACCGCCCGTCTCTCTGCAGGCCTAGGCCCCGCCCTGCACTAGGCCCCGCCCCCCGCCTCTCAGAGGGCCCAGGCCCGCGTCTCCGGCCTGCGCAGGCTCCGCGCCCCGTCACTCAGCGGGCCCAGGCCCCGCCTCTCCTGTCAGCACAGGCCCCGCCCCAGTCACGCGGGCGCCCAGGCCCCGCCCTGCAGGCGGCCGGGAAGGCAGCGCGCGCAGCCGGCTCAGCTCAGTCCGCCCGCTGGCCCGGCACCGCGCGCCCACCCGTGGTTGCCATGGTGGCGGTTGCCGCAGCGACGAGGTGGCGGCGGCTGCTGCTGGTGCTGAGCGCCGTGGGGCTGGGGGCTGCGAGCGCCCCACAGCCCCCCAACATCCTGCTGCTGCTCATGGACGACGTGAGCGCGGGCGCGGGGGGAGGGGCGCGGGGTCCGGCGGGTGACCCGGCGCTGACCCGGCCGCTGGGGTGACCCTGCGCGCTCGGCCGCCCAGGTGGTGTCCTTGCCCACGGACCGCAGGTGCGGCGGCCGGAGGCGGGCGGCGGTGTCCCCGCCCTGAGAGGGCTGCGCGGCTCCTGTCCCGTTTTCCTGCCGCCACTGGGGAGGGGCTGCGCTGTGGCCCCCGAAAGAAGGGGGGGCCTCCGGGTCTGGAGAGGGGAGCTGACCGACCCCTGCACCTCTGCCGTGGGCTTCCTGCACACCTTGGCCCCAGGCCCCATCTCACCTGGGCGCTGACTGAAGGGTCAGGGCTCTGAGGCCCAGAAGAACTGGGGGGGTGGGAGTGTCACCTGTTGGGCAGGTGTGTGGCCCAGAGTGGTGGGCCAGGTGCCGGTGACAGGGCTGAGCTGTGGAGTTGTCCCTTCATCCCAGTGGTCCTCACCTGAGGAGTCCCTAAGTGTGCTCTGTCCAGCCGTTTGTGCTGTACCAAAATCACCCAGCATTCGCACCGGGCAGGCTGGGGACGTGGGCACACCTGGCCCACACCCCGCTGGTCCTGAGGGTGGGCCGGGGCCTCAGACACACCTGGCCCACACCCCGCTGGTCCTGAGGGTGGGCCGGGGCCTCAGGCACACCTGGCCCACACCCCGCTGGTCCTGAGGGTGGGCCGGGGCCTCAGACACACCTGGCCCACACCCCGCTGGTCCTGAGGGTGGGCCGGGGCCTCAGGCACACCTGGCCCACACCCCGCTGGTCCTGAGCTGCAGAGAGTCACTTGAGCTCCTCCAGCCGCGGCTGCCTCCCCTGCGAGGGTCACACCGGTCCGGCTGTGCGCCTGGTGCTGTTATGAGGCCGAGAGGACACTGAGTATGGGACAGTTTGGGCCACTCAGTGCCTGTCAGACCACCAGACGCCCCAGCAGGGCCTATAGACCACGGCTGTGCTGACCGCACAGCGGCCACGAGCCCCACGTGGGTGCTGGGCAGTCGTGACTGGCTGGAGTTGGGAGGTGCCGTACGTGAGAAATACACATATTGCGAAGGCTTGGGAAGAGAAAAGAACGTAAAATATCTCCTTTAATAATTTCTTTTTTTTTTTAAATTTCAGCATATTATGGGGGTACAGATGTTTAGGTTACATGTGTTGCCCTTCTCCCCCCTTGCCCCCCAAAGTCCAAGTTTCAAGTGTGTCCATCCCTCAGATGCTGCGCATCGCACTCTTTGTGTACGCATGTACCTGTCTCCTCCTCCCCCCCCCCCCCTGCCCAACATCCAATAGATGTTATTCTTATATGTGCACTTATGTGTTGATCAGTTAATACCAATTTGCTGGTGAGTACGTGTGGTGCTTGTTTTTCCATTCTTGGGATACTTCACTTAGTAGAATGCATTCCAGCTCTATCCAGGAGTACACGAGAGGTGCTATATCCTTTGATAATTTCTTATTATTAAATTAATGATTCTTTAGTATAAATTGATGACATTCAGATGTGCCTGCAAAGATAGTAGACACCATCCGTAATTCCACCTGAGTCACCTGCTCAGAGGTGACTGCTGATGACGCTGGACTTACTTGTTTGTGGTCTTACCGATTTATCCAACGACTGCTGCCCATCTTGCATCCTCCAGCGCCTCGGGAGCATCTGTCCCGGAGGCAGGCCGTGCTCAGGGATGAGCAGTTCTCAGTATTAAAGTTACTTCCCCTTTCGATACTTCGTCTTGCGGTTTCAGCACCTCACGCGGCCAGCTCAGTGTCTCGGGGCGAGTGACCGAGGCTTCCTCTATCGCTTCCCGCCCCTTCCCGACTCTCCTGATGACAGATGGGCACAGGAAGCGGGTTAGGACCCCTCCCAGCAGTTCGCGAACGCACTTTTTACACTGAGGACTTGTTGAAATGATGGTATCTTGGATATATTGGGTTAAACAAAAAGCCTTCATTTCACCTAATTTTAGTTTTCTCATGTGGCTTCTGGGAAATGTAAAATTACCCGTGGGGCTCACCTCACGCTTCCGTGGGACGGTGCAGTTTCAGGTCGGGGGCTTTTGAGTGGTGGGGCGTGACCTGTGCCCTTGACTGTTTGCGCTTGAGGACACTGACCAGGAAGCCCCCATGCGCCCTGGGGCTGGGGCGGCCAAGGGGCCCCGGGCTGCGGGCTCCTTCCCAAGCGGTGCTTCCTGTGGCTCTTGAGGGACCTTTAGCAATAAAACCCAGAGAACTCTGGGAGGCCTCTGTCCTAGTCAGCAAACCCGTATTAGGACTTTTTGATGCAAATGATAGAAAAATGAACTTAGTGACCAGCAAGAATGGAAAATGCCTGGCCCTCCTAGCTGGTCGGACCAGGGCGGCCCTGGCTTCCAATAGGCAAGATCCAGGGTTTCCCCTCCCACAGCTCTGCCGTCTCTGAGCTGGCCACGTCCTTGCTCAGCCTCTGGCCCCACGGCACCCCGTGACAGCCCCAGGCACCTCCAGGCTCACCCCACAGTCAGCAGACCCAGACCCCGCCTGTCAGCCTGGCCTGGCTCCTGCCCCTGGGCTACGCACACTGGGGGAGGGGAGCATGGCCTGTCCAGCTGGGGCCTTGGGCCCACCCCAGGGAGAGGAGGCCTCCTGGGCCCGTGGGATCCACCCAGACTGAGCAGGGAGGGGGTGCCCCGAAGGGCCCCACCATGCAGCTACCAGAAAGGGGCAGGGCCGCCGGTAGGCAAGAGCCGCGGAATCCGGAGGTTGAGCCTGTATCTTGGGTTCAGATTCCCGAGGGAGCCTTGCCCACTGCAGACCGACCGCCACGGCCCAGTCATCGGGGTGCTGGGCCTGCCCATTCACAAGAGTGGGTGCAGTTCCAGAAAAAGAGCATCCCCCAAGCTAGCGTACCACCTCCTGCATGGCCAGAAGCCCACTCCCCAGCCAAGCGCACCTGTCAAAGGACCACTCCCCTCGTCCCACCCCGGGTCAGGGCCAGGGTGGAGGCAGGTCTGGGATCAGGGCGGAGCAATGGAGTCACACGCTGTGGCCCTTCGTGTCTGGCTCTGTCACTTGGCATCGTGTTTCTGAGGTTCATCCGTGTCGTAGCAGGTGTGACTCCGTTCCTTTCTGTGGCTGAGTCGTGTTCCATAGCTCGTGGATTCATGTCCTGACGCGTAGCGTCTGACCACAGGCCGAGTGGCCTGGAACGACAGAAATGCAGGGTGTCGGCAGAGCAGGTCTCTCTCTGAAGGCTCTGGGGAGGGTCCTGCCTTGCGCCGCGGGCATTCCTCAGTGCACAGCCACGTCACTCTGGCCTCTGCCTGCACACGGCCGTCCCCTGCGTGTCTGTGTCTGTCTCCTAGTGAGGACACCGTCCCATTGGATGTAGGGCCCTCCCTACTCCGGCATGACCTTATCTTAGCTCATTACACCCACAAAGACCCTGTTTCCAAATAGAGGCCCCAGCCGGTATGGTCTGTGTAGACCATACCTTCTTCGTCCACTGGGCGCTGATAGACGCTGTGCGCACGTGCAGCCATGATGTTTGCACAGGGTGTGTGTGGACGGGAGGTTTCAGTTCTCTTGGGTGTGTACCTAGGAGAGCAGTTGCTGGTCATATAGTAACTCTAGACTTAGCTTTTGGGGGAACTGGACTCCCTTTTTTTAGAGACAGGGTTCCGCTCTGTCGCTGAGGCTGGAGTGCAGTGGTGCGATCACAGCTCGGTGCAGCCTCCAGCTCCTGGGCTCCAGCGATCCTCCTGCCTCAGCCTCCCGAGTAGCTGGGACTGTGGGCGTGCACAGCCCCACCCAGCACGTTCCCGAAATCTACATTTGCGAGACAGACTTTTGAGGGCTTGCGTGTTTATGTTGGAAACAGGTGTATATTCTGAGATTCCAGTCCCCTGTGGGCAAACGGCGGTGCCAGGCAGGCAGGAGGGCAGCTCTGCTAAGTGGGGGTGAAAACCGCACAGCTCGGGGCTGACCCTGGAGAAGCTCTGCCGCGTGCCCTCGCAGGAGCTGCTGGGTTTAACCCAAAGCCAGCTGGGGCGCACCGGGGGGCGGCTGGCTCCCGCAGTCCACGACACACACTCTCGTCGGCCCCGCAGAGGCTCCCCCAGACGGAAGTGCCACCAGCCAGAGTCGCTCACCCATTTCTCCCCGCTCCTCCCTGCAGATGGGGTGGGGCGACCTGGGGGTGTACGGAGAACCTTCCAGAGAGACTCCAAATTTGGACCGGATGGCTGCAGAAGGAATGCTGTTCCCAAACTTCTATTCTGCCAACCCTCTGTGCTCACCATGTAAGTCAATGGGGGCCCCGGCCTGGGGAGGGGGGAAGCATCTCTCTCCCGAGGTGCCCGAGGGGGCTGGCAGGTGGGGTGGGGCCCGTCCCACTGGGTCCCACCCGGCTTTTCAAGGTCGAAGGTGCTGCCTCTGTCTCCCGGGGCTGAGTGGCTGTGCCTGGCTCTGGGAGCAGAGCTGTGGGGGGTCTCAGTCCTGAGGGGCGGGGCGGGGGCATCCTGACCCTCCATGGAGAGTCGTCTGAGGAGAAGGCAGGGGCCGTGTGGATCCACAATCCAGCGGGTGTCCCAGAGCCTGGCGGGCTGGGCAGGGGCCCTGGGGTGGCCGGGGAGCTGCCCCACACGGGGTCCACGCCTCTCTCTGCGCAGGGAGTGATCAGGGCCAGCGGGGTTGGGAGACCACGGCAGCCCCTCGAGGCCTGACCCGCGTCCCAGATGCACCAGCGTGCGCAGCTGCCGGGACCCAGCGGGGCGCGTGCGCAAGAGCAGCACCATGGGGCCACGAAGGGTCTGACCCGACACTCTTCTCACCACGTTTGTTTTTATCACCTCTGCGCAGCCAGGGCAGCTCTGCTCACGGGACGGCTGCCCATCCGCAACGGCTTCTACACCACCAACGCCCACGCCAGAAACGGTAGGCTCCTGCCCTCCAGGGACACCGGGCGTGGGCGGGGCGGGCCGTGGGTCTCTGTGGCCTTGGTTCTGCGGTGTGGTGCTGGCTACATGGGGTCAGGTACTTTATTTCTGTCACATGTGTGACTTTAAGACAGCAACTCCCCCGTGCACCCCCATCCAGACAGCGCACGCCAGGCAGGTGGAGACCAGGGAGAGGCCCAGCCATGCTGCGGCATGGCCTGGGTGGGCCCGCCCTTCCCTCCAGAAGCTCCGACTCGTGTCGTGGGCCAGCTGGACCCCATAGCAGGCCCTGAGGATGTCGGGCCATGGGGACAGCAGCAGGGGATGTTCTGGAAACAGTGTGCGAGGCGTTTGGGTGGGCTCCCCAGGAACAGTCCCACAGACGGGGCGGGGTTCCAAGTGGCCTTTGAAGAAAGGGGTGTGGGGAGGACGGGGAGGCGCAGGGCAGGGCCGCAGGGTCACGCGGCACGTTCCGGAGACCCCGGCTGACCAGGCTGGCAGGTACCGGGGAGGGGTCAGGGGGACACAGTCTGCCCCACCCACCCCTGGTGCTGGTGCTGGCTTTGAGGGGTGCCCGGAAAGTGCCGTGTGGATGTGCCAGCCCCAAGCATGGCTTTGCCCGCTGACCCTGGCGGGCAGGTCCTGCTAGAGCGCGGGTCAGCGAGGCGTCTGGACGGTGCTCCCCGGGGGCTCATGCGGCGTTGCTCCGCAGCGTACACGCCGCAGGAGATCGTGGGCGGCATCCCGGACTCGGAACTCCTCCTGCCCAAGCTGCTGAAGGAGGCCGGCTACGTCAGCAAGATCGTGGGCAAGTGGTGAGTCCCCCACCAGCCATCTGGGTGTCCTCACAGCCGCTCAGGCTTTCTTGACCGGGGCTCGTCACTGAAAGTTTCCAAATGAGGACGACTTCTTGGGTGTGAAACGGAAGCTCTTTGAACTCTGGGTCCGTTTCGATGTCTCCAGCATTCCCGTATGCGCGGGCGGGTGGGAGCCACGCCCTGTGCCAGGCTGGGACAGCAGCCGTGGCAGGGCCGCCTCTGCTCCCGGGCTGCCTCCTGCCACAGAGTCACAAAAGAGCCAGGTCATTGCACACACAGGTGACACCCTGGGTGAGACACCTTGTCGGCCAGCTAAACCCACGTCCCAGCCCGGGGGCCGGTCCGTGGCCTGTTAGGGACCGGCCACAAAGCTCCGCTGCAACAGCCCCCGCCCCCGGCCATGGAAAAATTGTCTTCCATGATGAAGCAACGGGGAGTAGAGAAACGGCCATGCAGTTTGAGTCCTGGGTTCAAATCACAACAGCGTCAAGAGCTCGTGGGGCTACATGCCCCGGAAACACCCAAGCACAGCCACAGAGGTCTGTGTAGGTCCGATGTCGGCATTTCCATTTGAGCTCCCTGCCTGTCACCGCACAAGCCCCATCCTGCAGGAAGCCTCAGGGACTCTTTTCCCTCTGTGGTCACACCCTGGCTGCCTGTGTCCTGTCCCATCAGCTCCCGGTGGGAACAGCTGCTCCTCGGATGTTGACAGTCATGGTGGCGGCATCTGCCACGCCCAGGAGGAAAACCATCAAGTCACACTGCAGACAGGAGGGAAGCCTTGGAGTGGAGCTGGGGGCATGTCGGGCGTGGAGTCCTCGTCCCCAGAGGGGATGGCCCTTGCTGCCTGCACAGTCCCTGAGCTGGTGCCCGGGGCACCCAGGGGAACCACAGCAGACGCCACCCCCAGGGCTCCCCAGTGTGTCAGGGATACACCAGCCAGAGAAAGCCACCCTGGCGACCGGAGCTGTCCGCACCTGGATGGCGGCTCCTTCCCGGGTCCAGCAGCCTCCGGTTCACAGGGTGGCCAGGGCTGGACAGGGAGCCGTGTCCGTGGCGCTCACCGAGGCTCCAGGGTGACCATCTGCAAGGAGGCGGCGGCACAGGAGAGGAGCAGGGCCCCGCGGGCCCCGCAGAGGAGGCTCGTCCTCAACGCAGGGCTGGCGCGGTGGGCAGCAGCCCAGCCTGGGGCCTGGTGCAAGGACAGGCTCCAGGAACCTCCTCGGTGGGTCCCGTCACAGGCCGTAGGGGTGTTGTCAGCGTTGGCTCCGCCTGCCCTGCCGTCCCCGCACTCCAGCACCACAGACGCGGATCTCACCTGCCTGACCTGCCCGAGGCCACACGGCGGGTGTGCGGGGCCAGAACTCAGACCCTCTGCTGCCTTGCGACAAGCACCTCCAAGTGACACTTAGTCTAAGCAGGACCTCGCGTTTTTCCCTTAAGCAAAGGCCTTTGCGCTGATGGACGTGGACACACAGGAGTGTCTGTGTAGCCAGCCGGTGGTGACCACCCAGTGGGTGTTCAGAGAGGGCAAGGTGTTAGAGCCTCGAGGCACAGAGAGGAAACACAGCCCAGGGCTGGCAGTTAAAGAAGCCGGGAGGTCACAAGACATGCGGGTGCACTCACCTGGCAGCGAGAAGACAGGTGCATGGACACTGAGAACCGGGCAGTCGGTCGGAGTGCGTCCCGGGCGGCAGCCACCCGAGACCCAGCCTCTTCTCTCGTGACTGGGACCCGAAGGCCTGGACCGATGAGCCCACCTGGCACCCAAGCTCCCCTCGCACCAGCCCAGGCCTCCCGTGGCCCCCGTGACCCCTGCCCAGTGAGCACACAGCGACCCACCGCAGGGTCCCTGAGCAGCAGGTGGGGCTTCCTGCTGCCCCCGCCAGGGCCCACCCACGTGCGGCGGCTCGGGGGATGCCGCGTTCAAAGCTGCAGCTGCAAAGGCTGATCTCAGGCCGACGTGAGACACGCAGAGCCACCCAGGTGGGAGACACCTGGCTCCGCAGGCGGCCGTGACTCAGAGCAGCTGGAGCTGGAGTCCTTCCAGGCCAGGCCCTGCAAGAAGCAGGGATGGTGGCGCCTCGGCTGCTGTTGGCTGGAGGGGCGGGGCGGGGGTCAGGTGGGGACGGGAGCACCAGTCTTGGGGGCGGGGTCTGGCCAGGGTTCTGCCAGGCCTGCAGGTGCCAAGGTGTCTTCTGAGGGCCCCTTTCACCTCTGAGCAGTGAGCCTCGGTTTCTGGAAAGTGTCCGCGGTAGTCACTGTTGTGGGCGTGCTGCCATGTTCTGTTGTAACGGCTTCGAGCCCCACTGCTGTGTGGGAACGTGGGCAGCGGGCAGGTGCCCCCATCCACCCAGCAGCCCTGCTGGCAGCGACTGTCCTCTGCCGGGTGAGATGCTCGTGACCTGCCTGGGGACGAGTCCATCCCGAGGACCCCGAGGGAAGCGCTGGTGTGGGAGACACAGCCCTGGAGCTGCCGGCACCTGGAGCCAGGCAGTCGGGGTCCAGGCAGCAGGGGGTTTCCCAAAACGTGCATCCCCCGGGCCTTCCGCACCCCGGCAGGAGCCCAGCCCTGGGCTGTGCCTTAGCGTGGGACAAGCTCAGCCGTGCCCAGGCGCTCCCGGCCACGGTGGGACCAGCGCTCTGGGGGGCCTGCCGCACCTCGCTGTGCGGGGCCCAGCACATGCCGACGCTGGGGGTGCCTGTTTGCTTTCACCGAGCGTCACGAGACGAACTTTGGCATGTTCGCGGGTCCCTGAAGCGTCTTGGGCTCCTGTTTCCAGGCACCTGGGCCACAGGCCCCAGTTCCACCCGCTGAAGCACGGATTTGATGAGTGGTTCGGGTCCCCCAACTGCCACTTTGGACCTTACGACAACAGGGCCAGGCCCAACATCCCCGTGTACCGGGACTGGGAGATGGTCGGCAGGTAACGGCCCCTCCTCCCCTCCCAGCCCCTCCCTGCGCCCTGCCGCCACCCCGGGAACAAGACAGACAGTCCTGGCTGCCTGCTCACGGTGCCGGGCTGGCTCCCCACGGGCTCGCCCAGAGCCTGGCACACTCCACCTGGGCTCACGGCCACCGTCCCAGGGTCACGGAGCCATTAGAAACGTCACGCGCGTGAAAGACCCTGCCCAGCCAGGTGGCACACCCACTTTCTTTGCTCGTGGTGTTGGGGGCTCAGGGCCCCTTGGCGCACATTGGTGAGGGGCCGTCAGCCGCACCCCGCGCCCTCGGCCATCTCTCCCACCCCCGCCCCCGCCTTCTTACCCTCCACACTGTCCCGGCCGGTTCCCGTCTTCCCGAAGGCCGGGGTTGTGACGGGGCCCAGTCCGAGACGAGGCCCCGCGCCCCTCAGGGGCCGTGCATGCTGGTGGCTTGACCCATCCCGTAAACGGAACCTTCCCACCCTTCTGTCACGTGAGGCCCGTGACTTCGCCAGTGCGATCGGGGAGAAGGGAGCCATCTTGGCCCAAATTCTGACGTCTGGGTCTGGTTACTCGCAGGTTTTATGAAGAATTTCCAATAAACCTGAAGACCGGGGAGGCCAACCTCACGCAGATCTACTTGCAGGTAAGGACACCTGCTTCGGCCCGGCGGCTCCCTGGGGCGGGGGAGGCCGGCCTGCAGGGCCGGGAGGACCGTGCGGCCTTCTCCGCAGGAAGCGCTGGACTTCATCAAGAGGCAGCAGGCCAGGCGACGCCCCTTCTTCCTCTACTGGGCCATCGACGCCACACACGCACCTGTTTACGCTTCTAAACCTTTCCTGGGTACCAGTCGGCGAGGGCGGTGAGTCCCTGGTCAGAGAAGCGTGGACCACACCCGGGGGGCTTCAGCTCTGCTTGATTACCTCCAGGGACGGGACATTCAGTACCATGATACTGAATTGCCAATCACAGAAAAAGACCAAAGTACCTCAGCCTCTTTGAAACCGTCTGCCAGCCCAGGGTGAGCAGGAGCGGACGGCAGCGTGGGGTCCATTCTGTCCCTGACAAACCACGTGAACTTGGACTCGAGCTTTTTTGCCTCTTCTGGGAAGCGGGCCAGCCGCTCCATTGGTCCTCTGTGAAGTCACAACGTAACACGCTCTTTGAGTCACGCTGACGCCGTTGGCCTCCTGATCAGCTCGTCACCTTCCCCAGGTACGGGGACGCCGTCCGGGAGATCGACGACAGCGTCGGGAAGATTCTGGGCCTGCTGGGGGACCTGAGCCTCAGGGAGAACACGTTCGTTTTCTTCACCTCCGACAACGGTGCCGCCCTCGTGTCTGCTCCCAGACAAGGCGAGTGTCCGCAGTTCCCCCGGTTGGTGTCCACCAAGGCTCCGTCTCAGGACGCCGGGGCTGGCAGAGGCCTGGCTGAGTCTGCCAGTTCAGGGTGCCGACAGGAACCAACCACAGTGACTAACCCTTCCCAGGGGACGGTTAAGGTGCTCACCTTGTCACTGCCAGAAAAACCCCGTTTTGCTTTTTTTTCCCCGTTTTTCACCTTGCCTCATCGATGGCAGCAGGGGCAGCATCTGTGCCCTGATGCAGGCACCCGCCCGCTGCAGGGACCGGAGTCAGCCCCATCCTGGAGTGGGCCGGAGTGGGCTGGACGGTGCCGTCGCCAGGGCTGGGGCCTGGCCCGAGTCAGCATCCGCCTGCTTCAGAATTCGGCCGGGCGCGTCAGACACACAGCTCCCTGCACCCGTCCCAGCCCACGGTCAGAACATGCAGGGGCAGGGCTGGCCGCGTTTTAACCAAAGCCCCTGCCCCAGACACACGGGATGCTACCGACATTAGCATTTAGGAAACACTGAGCATCCGAGAGCCCAGCAACCTCTGTCACGGGAGCTGTTGTTAGAGACGGGGTCTCGCTCTGTCCTCTGTGTGGGGTGCAGTGGCACCATCACAGTCACTGCAGCCTCCAACTCCTGCCTCGAGTGATCCTCCCGCCTCAGCCTCCCACACTGCTGGGGACACAGGCATGACCCCCGCCCCACCAGGAGTGTGTTTTGTGGCTTTGCTTGAAGCCTCTGAGTTGCCGACAGCGAGCAGCCACGTTTCCTGTTCCTGAGCGGCAACTCCGCACTGGGGCACAGTTCCGCTCCCGCGAAGAGGCGTCACACCCAGGACGTCTGAAACCTGGGCCTGGGCAGAGCCGCCTTCCGGCTCCCTGCCCTGCTCACCAGGTGTGAGCTCCCGGCCTGGCCTTGTCTCCCTGGCGGGTCCAGGAGGAGGCCAGGCCGGCCACGTCGCCGAGGGCATGGTGTGGCACCGCCTGCAGGTGTTCTGACGGGGTGTGACTTTCCTCCCAGGTGGCAGTAACGGTCCCTTTCTGTGTGGGAAGCAGACCACGTTCGAAGGTGGGATGCGGGAGCCGGCGATCGCGTGGTGGCCGGGACACATCCCCGCAGCCCAGGTAGGTCGGGGTGGGCCACGTCTCTGCAAGGCCCAGTCCAGGCCTGCGGCCCCCCTCACCGGCCCCTCACCGCTATCCCCAAAACCTGGCCCTCCCAGGGCATCTGGGGCTTGCTGTGCTGCCCCGTCAGTCAGGCTGTGGAACAGCATCTCCTGTGGGCTGTCACACGGAGTGTTGTAACTACTACGAGGGGTAGGGGCTGCTGTGGTCCAATCGGTGGCTTCTTCCCTGCAGGACTTGTCAGGGCCTTCAGTGTGCTAACGGGTACCACGAATTTCCCGAAGGGGCATAGAGCAAGCTGAGTTTTTAAAAACTTATTTAGCCACAGTTTCTTTTTTTTTCCCCAAAGTATTAATACCTGTTCTCAGACCAGTGTTCAGTGAACGTGCTCTCAGAGAACAGCAGCCTGGCAGTGTCCCTGATGTCTGTCTGTGGTGCTGCCGGGGAAAGCGAAGTGTGTCCCACTGCCATCCCCAGCTGGCCGTGCAGCCCTGGGCAGGCCGCCCCTCGGCTGAGAATCCACCCTGGGGGGTCTTCTGTAACTGGGGCACCTGGTTCAGACCCCTGTAGACAAATGGGGCGCCAAGACTAACATTGGTGACGCACCTGTCACCGTCCTCCTTGGTCTCCCTCCTGATGAGAGTGACGCACGTGCTCCGCACAAACCCCCGGCACGTGGCCCAGCTTCCCGGGGCCGTGAAACAAACCACCTGAACGTGGTGCCTGAAACGGCACCCGCTAACTCCACAGTATGGGGTTGGCCGCCAGCACGGCTGGGGCTGGCAGGTGGGAGCAGGCTGGTGCCTCTGGAGCCTGGGGGGTCTGTCCTCGCGTCTTCCAGCCTCTGGAGGCTGCTGCTCCCTGGACCCTCCTTCAAGCCAGCCGTGCGGCATCTGTCTCCTGCCTCCCTCCTCCGCGTTCAGGGACCCTGTGGTTACGTTGTGCCCACCGGATAATGCGGGGGAATCCCCCGCGTTAAGGTCAGCCGATTGGCCACTTAACTCCCTTTGCCAGGTGGGGCCACGTATGCACAGGGTCCTGCGATTGGGACGTGGACGTCCTGGGGCTGTTCCACCAACCACGGCTGGGCCCTCTGTTCCTCCTTCCCCTCGCCCTACACTGGGAAACTGAGGCCCAAAGAGAGGAAGTGGCTCGGTGGGGCAGAGCTGGGGACAGACCCCAGCCCTGGAACCCTCCCTCCTGCCCGTTTTCCCTGGGGCGGTCCCCACGTGTCCCCAGCAGCAAACAGGGCTGGGGGAAGCCCACCAAGGGCACCCGGTCTCTAAGGCCAGCTGGGCCTCCCCTCCTCAGGCTCCTCTGCCCAGGGCCACCTCTGATTTGGGACTCCCAGGTCACCCTGTGTCACCAGGTTGAAGGACCAGAGCTGCAGGCCAGCTCGTCTGAGAGGCAGGGTGGCCGTGGCAGCGACTGCATCGTGCGGGAGAAATGTGGCCAGAGGCACACCCTGGTCACTGCTGGTCGGGGACTGTGCCCTCGGGGAGTGGGCAGGGAGGGTCAGCGGTGGTCAGCGCACTGTCCACAGGGCTGCGTTGGGAGAGCCATGTCCCGCCCGCCCACGGAGTTGTCCCACGTGGCTCAGGCCTGTCCAGCCTCCACATCTTGCTGGGGACCTGGGGGGGCTTTTCTCATCTTCACATACAGCCCAGTTTGCAAAGCGCAGGGTGGCTTCCAGGAGTCAAGTGTTAAATGACGTTGGCCGTCAGTCCCTGGACAGGTGGGCCTCAAGAGGCGTCCTGGCGTCTCCCTGGGAGGGGCTGTGCTGGCTCTTCTCCTTCCGTCCATCCCAGACTCTGGCCACGGCAGGAGAGGGCCACGGAGCGAGGGTGTGGCCTGGTTCCAGTCCCCCTGCGAGCCGGGCGTGTGCTCCTACACGTGTGTGCAGACCCAGGCGGGCAGCAGGTGCTCTCACCCTGGGGACTCAGCCCCAACGTGGGTCACTGCCACGTCCCTTCCAGGTGAGCTACCAGCTGGGCAGTGTCATGGACCTCTTCACTACCAGCCTGTCCCTCGCGGGCCTGAAGCCACCCAGCGACAGGGCCATCGATGGGCTCAGCCTCCTCCCCGCCATGCTGCAGGGCCGGCTGACCAACAGGTTGGTGTGGACCGATGCCCCGCCCCAGCCGTCCCCGGCTCCAAGCGACGGGGCCTGGAGCTGCTGGCCAGGCCGAGGCTCCCAGCCCCGACACAGCAGGGCTCATGCTCGGGACAGGCTGATAGGGAGATTGGGGGCGGGGGCGGGGCTTGTGGCCAGGGGGCCCTGGGCCCTGCTCGTGGGGAGGGGCTGGGGTGTCTGGGCATGGGGGCCCCCTGTCCCTCCGGAGGGCGTCATGTAGCCCGGGGAAGGGAGGACAGGACACTCGCTGCCTGTGTTTCCGCCCCCCAAATCCCTGCCCCTCCGACACTCACTTCGTGCCGTGTTCTTGGTGTCCAAAGTCCATTTCTTTCCACCTGAGACCAGCCACCGTTTTGCTCAAACAAATCAAGTTTCCTGGGCGGCTCTGAGGGGTACAGACTATAAAAGCTGCATAGCAACGGGAGGCAGGGCTGCGTCAGGGTGCTGTCTGTGCACGGCCCTGGCTGGGGGAGGATTTGCCATTTGTCCTCTGGAAACCCGGCCCAAGTCCAGTCACTGCTGGGCGGAGGATGTGCCGGCTCTGTCCCGGCCCCCACGGCTGCGGCGGGTCCCACAGGTCCACCTGGACCCCACGGGTCCCCGGCACCCTCTGGACCTGCCGCCTTTCGCATGATCTGTTCCCAGTGCGAGTGTGACGGGAGCCTGTGACATCAACTGAGCCTCAGCTGGCAGCGCAAGCAGCCCCCCACACACGGCCGGGAGTCCCACACGTGGACTGGCGTGTCTCTCCCGCCATTACACGACCCTCCCCTCCCCTCCCCTGACAGGCCAGTATTCTATTACCGCGGCAACACGCTGATGGCGGTCACTCTCGGCCAGTACAAGGCTCACTTCTGGACTTGGACCAACTCCTGGGAGGAGTTCAGACGGGTACGGGGCTCGGGGCGCAGGCGTGGGGGATCCCATGGAGCCACATCCTGGGGGGCCCAAGACGGGGAGTCGGTCAGGGCTCTGCTGCCGCCTCAGGTGGACACAGGCCGGGGCTGGGGATGGGGAGGCGCCTCTCTGTGCCCTGAGTGTTGACAGGGACAGCCTGAGGCTGGACACGCCCTCCAGGAGGCCCCACCCCCTCGAGCCACCCTGACCTGGGGAAGGAGCACTGCAGGGTGGGCCCAGCTGGGCCCAGGTCACATGGCCTTGCCAGGCTGGAAGTGACAGGACCGTGGCCGTCAGTGTCCTTCCCCCACCCCACGCCTGGTGCCTCCGAGGGCTGGAGGGGGCAACGCCACCCGCATGGGGTCTAGCGGTCCTGCTGCTGGGGCCCCCCCGCCCCCACACACTGCTCCACAGGGCGCCCGGGCCTTCACCCCGGCCGCGCCCTCTCCCCGCCCCACCCCACAATCCCGATTAGCGGGATCTTAATTAAGCGGCTCATTTGATTTGCATCCAAACTGTGGTCTGAGTCGTCTGTCTGGACTTGCGTCCTTCCCGCTAACTGCCCCGCCCCTCTGGGCTGAATGTGGTTGTGTCCCCGCCATCGGCTCGCGTCGTTCCCCAGCTGGTCCACTCTCCAGGGCCAAAAGGTCACCCACTTTGGACCACTTTGGTGCCCACTGCTGGCTGCCCGGAGCCACTCAGAACACAGCCCCTCCTCTGCAGCCACGGCTCAGGAGTCCACAGCTCAGGGCAGATAAGTGGATGGCTGTTCCCTGAGACGTGCAGGACACGGGGCAGCCTGGGACAGAGCTCAGGCCTCATGTGACCCCCCCGCCCACTGTCAGTGGGTGTCAGAGCCCCTGGAGGGCACCGAGGACTGACACCGTGCCACGCAGCATAGCGAGGAGGTGCCGGGCCATGAAAGCAGTGTTAGCGTGTTACTCACCTTCCCACTCTTCTCTGTGTTCTTGACTATTAATCGTGGTTATTTTTATTTATTTATTTATTTTTTTACATTTTTTATTTTCTTTTATTTCAGAGTATCATGGGAGCACAGATTGTTCGGTTACAGAAATTGCTTTTGTACAGTTTGAGTCAAAGTTACAAGTGTGCCCATCCCCCAGGCAGTGTGTGTCATACCTTTAGGTGTGAATTTGCTCGTCCCGTAACGGTGGTTATTTTTAAGCCCTCGCCACTTTTCGAGCCGGTTGGCAGGTATTTGGGTCCCGTGTCGGCTCCTGTCGTGTTTCCCGGGGGCATCAGGCCTCAGGGTCCCCTCACCTTCCGGATGCTTCCCGGGAACAGTGCTGTCTCGGTCTTCCTCTCCCCCTCGGCAGACAGCGCTTCCGTCTGTGACACTAGCGGCATCAAGATCCATGATTGGCTAAAATATTTTAAAGACACTCACCTGACCCCCCACCCCAAGGAGAGAGACACAAGAACACTCGGGTGAGCAGGCAGCTTGGGGAGCTGCTCCGGGCCTGGATGGTGGGGAGGCTCCGCCCCCGCCACGCGGCCGAAGAGCTCCCCGCCCGCCTGCGCTCCTTCCTGCAGCACCTGGCACCCTGCGGCGGCCGACACAAGGGGGCACCTCACAGGGCTGCCCTGGGGTCCCCAGGGCCTCACTCACCTTCCCTCCTGCCTCCCTGCAGGGCGTGGACTTCTGCCCCGGCCAGAACGTCTCCGGAGTGACGACGCACACCCAGGAGGAGCACACGGAGCTGCCACTGATCTTCCACCTGGGCCGGGACCCGGGGGAGAGGTTCCCGCTACGGTGAGTCGGGGTGCAGTGGTGGGGCGGGGCACCCGCAGGGCCCAGCCAGGTGCAGGCTGTTGCCCACAGTTATTTTTCTCATCTCGGAGTGAATCTGGCACTTTCCACCAAACCCAAATCCCCATCGGCAGTTCCTTGGGAGCCACACAGAGACCCCACAGCCCCCGGGTCCCCCTCCCACCTCCCTTCTCTGCCCGGGGTCTCCTCCAGCTCACCGGGGTCTCGTGTGCCACAGATGCTGTCTGTGTTCTGCCCCGTCAGGCGGGGTCTGGGGAAACCCAGCTGCGCAGGGAGGGGCCGCCCAGGCGGAAGCCAGGCCTGAGGACGGAGCGCGGCCCCCGCTCTGCTCCTGGACGGCCTTGGTTTTCACGGAGCTGATGAGGGAGCAGCAGAGACCCACATGGGACGTGGGCGGCAGTGCCACCGCCAAGGCCCACCCTGAGGCTCCTGTCGTGCCACCCGGGACCCCTCGGGCCCCTCCTGTCCCACGGGAACACTGTCTGACTCAGAAGCCCAGGACGGTGACTTTGGGAGCAAGTGCAGAGACGTCTCGGACGGAGCAGCGTCCGCCAGGCCCAGGCGCTGCCGGCACCTGACCACGTGCGCTGATTGGAGACGGGCCCTTTGTCGGCGCAGTTAACGCTCAGGTGGGGATGAAATCACCCTGGGGCAGCACGGGCCTCAATGCAGTGGCAGGGCCCTAAGTCCAGAGAGGAGGCAGAGGCCACGTGAGCGAGCTGCCACCGGAGCTGGAAGAGGCCGCAGGGAGCTGCCACTGCCACATCTTGATCTCCGGTCCTGGAGGGGACAAATGTCAGCTCTGGTCATTGTTGCAGCAGCCTCAGGGCACCCAGCCCCTGTGACCTTCCCGTGGCACTGGGGACACCTCCGGGTCACCACAAACCTTGGGGCTGGAGGGACAACCTGGATGTGCCGCCCATGGAAGTCGCTGTGCAGCAACAGCCCCGGCTCTGAGACACTGTCGGCCACTGGAGCAGACCACAGCCCGACCACACAGCCACCCCGCACCCTCCCCTGAGGCCCGCGGCCCCCAGGGACCAACCCAAGGTCAAAGCGTGGATTTGTGTCGCCCACTGGCTTTGGCTCATCCGGTCCCCAGGGGGCTCCCTGTGGCCGCTCCCACCTGTTCTCTCCCGGCTGCCCTCCTTCCCGCAGACGCCGCAGAGCTGGAGACGTGCGGTTATTTCCGAGCATCCCGGGCCAGCGGGCACAAGGAGGGCGCTGTCCCAGGCCAGATGCTCCGTGCGGCCACCTGCCCTTGGCCATTCCTCAGATGCAGACACACGTGTGCTTTGGAGGGAGCCCTGGCCATCGGGGAGGACATGGGGGCAGGTGGGGCTGGAGCAGGTGCACCTGCCAGACGTGTTTGCCCACAGAGTCCTGCAGAGACACAAACGCGCCCGAGACCCTCCTCTGGGTTAAAAGTGTGTCATGAGACCAGGCAGCCTGCGCGGCAGAGCCAGGAGCTGTGAGGGACGGGTCAGGGCTCCACACACCCTGGGCGCACCCAGAAGTCCCCTCAGCAGGCCGGGCCAGCGAGAGCAGGAGAGGATGAGGACGCACGTTCCTGTGTGCGCCAAACGTCGCTTCCATGTGAAACTCCATCTGTAGGGAAGGTTCTGGTGCTAAAAGCCGCTTCTCAGTCTGTGGGCATCAGGGCAGAGGGGCCGGGCTCGGGGGCCGAGCTCCGCCAGGAGGCTGCTGGGCTGGGCCATTGCCATCGGGGAGGGCTGCCACCCAGCCGCAGCCACCACGAGGGTCCTGCAGGCCGCGTCTCGCTTCCAGGAGAGTCAGCATCCCCAGCCCGTGAGGAGCAGATCGTGTCACCCACGGCTGCCCAGCGGACACAGTGACCAGCTTGTCCCTCCGCCTTTCCAGGACCGGCCCCTCCCGGCCCTCCTGCGCTGCCTGCCCAGGAGACCACAGCGGCGTGACCGGGCGCTCATGCTCTCTCTCTCCCCCCAGGTTTGACAGCGCCGAGTACCTGGACGCCCTCGGCAGGATCAGCCCCGTCGTCCGGCAGCACCAGGGGGCCTTGGTCCCCGGGCAGCCCCAGCTCAACGTGTGCGATCGGGCGGTCATGGTGAGTGGCTCATCCTCGGGAGCCGTGTCTGGGCCACAGCCACCACGCTTCTGTGCCTGAGCACCACCCACATTTTCACAGTGCGGCCATCTAGGGCTGCAGCCCAGTGCCCAAGGCATCACCCACAGCTCAGGGGACACCACACCGGGGCCCACAGGCCCCAGGACAGGTGCAGCCACAGTCTGTCTCGTCGAGTGTCCCTGCCCTCCTCCCTGAGGAGCCAGGGAGGGTCGGCACAGAGCTGAGGGTCCAGGCGCCCCTGACCTGTGGCCCACACACGGGGTTGCGTCTCCTTGCTGGCGTGGGGGCCCCACGATGGCTCCTGTACCCCCAGGCTCTATCCTGCTGAAGGTGGGCGCCAAGCAGGTATGTGGTGCTCCCCTGTGGGTGGTTGTGGCCCCAGGGCCTGCCTGGCTCGGTCCCACTATGCCTCCTGGGTGTGTGGTGGCCACTGGCAGCCACTTCTCAGCACAGGGATAGGCTCCCGACAGGGACAGGCCTTGATGGCATCTCCGACAGGTGGTACCTGCGTGGCCCTCGCTCTGCCTGACAGAGATGGTAACGTGTGCGTGGCGTTGCTCCTGGGTGCCCTGGCAGAGTGCAGCTGAGATGGCTGCACCCAGCTCCCAGGCCCTCGCTACGCTCACCCCGTTCCACACACGCAGGCACAGCCACCCGTAGCCCCTGGGTGCTGGAGTCGGCATTCAGGGCTGCTCTGGGAATGGCGTTGTCTTGGTCATCTGCAGAGAGTCAAATGTGGGCTCTTTCCATGGCTTAACATACTGTCCCAGGGTCAGGGTCAGGGTCAGACTAGACTGCAGCTGTAGGAGCCACTTGGCGCCTGTTGCTGTCTTCTCTGAGCAGCCAGTGTTGGGGACACCGTGGCTCCCTGGCAAGCCGTGGAGGTGGAGCGCGGCCACCAGACGGCTGGCGCCCTGGGGGAAGGCGGTTGCTCTGAGCATGCGAAGTGCCCATCGCGCGGCCAGGGGAGACACTGCACAGGGTGTCACAAGGGTTCTCCAAGCAGTGGGGACCACTGAGGGCAATAGCCTTGTCCAAGGCCTCAGGGATGGCCTGCGCTGTGGGCGCCATTTAGGACTGGGCTGGGCAGGGCCACCTCAGCTGGGCGCCTGGTTGCTGTCCCCATGCTGGTGCTTGTCTTCCTGGTCTCAGCACGGAAGACGTTCAGCCCTTCCCTCAGAGGGACACCGGGCAGCTGGCGTTCTGGCCTCTGCACTCGTGGGGAGAGCAGGTCCCCTGTCTTGGGACCACTGAGGTCTCCCGAGGACCCCCAGCCCTGGCGGAGCCTGGTCTGCTCTCCAGGCACAATCCCGTCCCCGGGTGGAGGACCCTGTGTCCATAGCCAGGTGCAGCTGCTCCCCACGTACAGCCCGTCTCCAGGTGGTGGCCACTGCCCGGCTGTGGAGAGGACGGTTGGCTTAGGGACTGGCACACAGCTGGTGCCGCCATCTCCTGGGCGGCGGGGGGACTGCCGCGACCAGCTGCACCCCACACTCTGGAGCAGGACCCAGCGAGCCGCTGAGACACTCTAGGACCAGCGGCGGAGTGGGGCCCAGACTCTCCACTGGGAGCCGCATGGACTTACATGCGTGCGCGGCACAGGCCCCTGTCCTCTCCCCGCCCCCCGCCCTCTCCCCAGGACCCTGCACTCAGCTCTGCTCCCCCGAATTTCCAGACCAGTGAGGTGAGGGCTCAGTGGGACCCCTCGGGTATCCGAGACAAGACTCAGTCCCCACGTGGCCTGTCCCAGCCCCTGAGCCACAGCCACCTGTCCCACTGCCACCAGACACTGAGCAGCCTTCAGGAAAGCTGGTTGGGGGGGATTTAGATTCAGTCTCGCGCCCTGCCTCCTCCGCTGCTGTCCCTCAAGGCTGGGAGCAGCTTCCTCATCCAAACCGGGTGCTCAGGCCAGCAGCCAGGCCTGTGAGACCACAGGGCGGGGCTGCTCACACCATGTGCCCGCCTGACGCCGTGCAGGGGGGAAAGTGTCATTGCTGCTCTGATTCACGTAACACCAGAGTCTGAGGTCTGTCCCAAGGAAGTGCCGCTCGGTGACCTGGGTCTCCCTCCGTGGCACAGCTGGGGCCTGGGTGAGGTCCCAGCAGCCCAGCAGGTCTCCTCTGCGGGGCACAAGTCTCCCTCGCAGATGCCAGGAAGAACTTGCTCACGCAAAGCAGGTCCGGGCCCCACCGAGGGCTGCAGCTGCTCTTCCCTTGGAAACCAGGCTGCCGGACGCAGCGCAAGGCTGTAGCCCTTCCCTGGCACAGCTGGGTGTGTGCAGGTCCCTGACTGGTTTCCTCTACTTGGACACATGGCTGGGACAAGGGCAGCTGTAGCATGTTCCCGCCGTGGCCACCCATACCCTGATCCTTCCGCTGGCCCTGGCCAGCCCCAGCCTCCTCAGGGGCCAGTGGGGCCGGACAGGAAGGCGCTGCCCCCCAAGTTCCCAAGACTCCCGGTGACGAGGTGGACACAGACATTGTCTCCTTGCTGTGGCCAGTCGGCCGGGGGTCTGGCCTGGGCGGGGCAAGCATCTGGAAGTGCTTGGAGTAACCGCATGTTCCTGTCCTGAATTCTCATTCCCCAGAACTGGGCGCCCCCAGGCTGCGAGAAGTTGGGCAAGTGTCTGACGCCCCCGGAGCCTGCCCCGGAGAAGTGCTCTTGGCCCCACTAGGTCTGCTTGGACCCAGGGATCTGCAGTTGGCCCTGCAAATGTCTGGGGGCAGGAAGGCTCTGGCCACGGGGCTCCGAGTTGGGAAAGTCCCAAGGGCCCGTGTCCCTGCCTGCGCCAGAGGGCACTGCGGCCAGCAGCGGGGCCTGCACAGCCACGCCTGCCCTGGCTGGCCTTGTCCAGGGTGCAGCGCGCCACCCCAGGCCTGGGTGGTGGGACTCACAGCCCTGGTGTTGAAGGCGACAGCGCCCGTCCTGTGCTGAGCTCTCCGTGCTGGCGGGGGCCACCCCTGCCCCCAGCACCACCCACCCCACCCCCTCCAGGGTCCCCTTCTCCCTGCTCCGCGGAGCTGGGGCTGTGACAGGAGGGCGTGGGGGCGGAGAAGGCCTCCTGACCTGGGGCCCGGACGGCTGAGGCGCGGCCCACACGCTCCCCGCTGCTGGGGACAGCTCGTGTCACTGCTGCCTCCGCACGCAGCGTGTCCAGACGTGGGGCTGCCCGCCCTGCGTGGAGCGAGTCTCGGTCCGTGGGGCTCCCGCGCCCAGGCTGGACGTGGTGAGGGAAAGGGCCGCGGAATAAAAGAATGGGGCGTCTAGCTCTGCTGTCTTGGTTTTTAAAAAGCGAGATTGTGCCTCGGGGAAGTTGTGCCTCGGGGGGTCCCGGGGTACCGGGCCTCTGGGGCGGCGGACGGAGGGCGACGCTGCCAGGGCCCCTGACCGGCTGGTCTGGCTGGGGCGGGGAAGACTTGCGGTCAGGACTAGGACTGAGCCCGCCCCACCCGCTCCCACCTCCCTCGCACCACGGCTCAGCCCGCAACGGGCCTGGGCCTGGGCAGGCCGGACGCGACCACCCGGCCCGCAGCGAGGAGGGCGCCACGATTCGCGCCTCTGTCCGGGTCCCTGTGCCTGAGCGGCGGACGCGTCTGTTCAGCGGTGCGGAGAATCCGAGCGCGCCAAAAATTGGGAGCACCTAGAATTCGACGAAGTACGGTAATACTTCCTGGAGGCGGAGGCGGGCCCCGCCCCCGCGCAGGCGCTCGGCCCGCCCCTTCTCGCGGACGCCCCGACCCCGGCCCGCGCAGGCGCCCCCGCGTCCCCGGCGCGTCACACGCGGCCATGGCGGAGCCCGAGCGGTCCGAGCTGGAGCTGCTGGCGCAGCGGATCCGCAGCTTCCCCGACTTCCCCTCGCCCGGCGTGCTGTTCAGGTGCGAGCGCGGCCCGGCCCCTGCCCCGCGCTGCCCGCCCGCGGCGCGCTCACCACGCTGTCCCCGCGCAGGGACGTGTCGCCGCTGCTGAAGGACCCCGCCGCCTTCCGCGCCTCCATCCGCCTCCTGGCGCGGCACCTGCGGGCGGCGCTCGGTGACCGCATCGACTACGTAGCGGGTGAGCGGAGCGGCGGGACGGGGCGGCGGGGCCGGGCCCCTCGGGACCGCTCGGCGACCGCCCGGGCCCCCGTCACCGCGGCCACCCGCCCCCTGCCCTCCCACAGGCCTGGACTCGCGGGGCTTCCTGTTCGGGCCGTGCGTGTCGCAGGAGCTGGGCCTGGGCTTCGTGCCCATCCGCAAGCGCGGGAAGCTGCCGGGCCCCACCGTGAGAGCCTCGTACTCGCTGGAATACGGGACGGTGAGCGGCGGGCGGGCCCCTCCGTTCCCAGGCAGCTCGGGGAGGGAACAGCGCACGTGGAGCTCGGAGGGGTTGGGACGGGCGGTGGTGGCCACCTGTCGGCTCCCAGGCTGTGCACACAAGGCCGGCCCCTTTCCGTGGGAGACAGGCCACACGCCTGCCTCCTGTTCTCTCCGTGGGAGACTGAGGCCACACCGGCTTCCTGTCCGCAGGCTGAGCTGGAGATCCAGACAGACGCCCTGGAGCCCGGGCAGAAGGTGGTGGTCGTGGACGATCTGCTGGCCACTGGCGGTGAGGGTCGCGCCCAGCACACAGTTGAGGCTCTGGAGGGCCTGGCGCCGGGTGCTGGGGGGAGGGAGGGTGCCCCTCCACGTGGGGTGGGGGCTCTGCAGTCACAGCCTCACCCGGGGCTGGCCTGGAGCGCGGGCCGTGCAGCCCAGCTACAGCCAGGGGCCTCACCCGCCCCGTCCCGCAGGAACCATGCGAGCTGCCTGTGAGCTGCTGCGCCAGCTGCAGGCCGAGGTGCTGGAGTGCGTGACCCTGGTGGAGCTGACCTCCCTGCGAGGCCGCGAGAAGCTGGGGCCAGTGCCCTTCTTCTCCCTCCTGCAGTACGAGTGACCCCGTGGCCTGCCAGCCCCCGTTCAGCCGGGAAAGTGTCAGCCCAGAGCGACCAAAGTGACCTTTGCTGGGCACCACGACCACTGACTGCTGAGTGACACCCCAGTGCCCCGGGGCCCTCCTGGAAGTGCCAAAGCCTGGAGCAGGCGCCCTGGGGCACAGCCCTGTGTGCAGCCTGTGTCCAGTTAAAAACTCAGCAAGAGAACACAAGTAAATGTCTCTGCTACACATGGTGTCGCCTGTCATGCTGTTGCCCAGGGCGGGAGCCCTGGGACCGCAACCAGCGCCTCAGCCTTCTGCGTGCAGTGGGTGGCAGCAGTGCCCGGACTGGGCAGGGTGCGCGGTGCTCACTGCGGTTCTCACCTCATGGGCTGTGACCTCCACTCAGGTGGGAACGGGCCGTGTGGGTGGTGAGGGGCCCGTGTGCAGGAGTCACAGCCATGAGGCGGCAGGTGCTACTGCATTGGTTTTCAGTTGCCACAAACTTAATGACTTAAGCACAACTTAACTATCTTAGAGTCGGCCAGGCGAGGTGGCTCACGCCTGTAATCCTGGCACTCTGGGAGACCGAGACAGGATGGCTCAAGGTCAGGAGTTCCAGACCAGCCTGAGTAGGAGTGAGACCCCATCTCTACTAAAAATAGAAAGAAATTAGCGGGACAACTAAAAATGTATAGAAAAAATGGCGGCGCATGCCTGTAGTCCCAGTTACTCGGGAGGCTGAGAAAGAATTGCTTGAGCCCAGGAGTCTGAGGTTGCTGTGAGCTAGGCTGACGCCATGGCACTCACTCTAGTCAGGGCAACAGAGTGAGACTGTCTCAAAAAAAAAAAAAAAATATCTTAAGAGTCGCAAAGGTCAGAAGCACAGAGATCAATGTGTTGGCAGGCTGGGTCCTTCTGGGGGGGTCCAAAGGGCATCTTGTCTCCCAGGGCTGCCTGCACTCCCTGGCAGGGTGGCACCTCCCTCTGCCTCTGGTCTCCAAGAAGGACCCTGTGATGGCACTAGGCCCACGCGGGCCCTAACCCCAACCTCATCTCCAAACTCCTGGGGTGATCAGTTCCTCCGCCGTGAGGTCACGTGTTCACAGGTTCCAGGATTAAGATGGGGGACATGTTTTGGGGGTGGTGCTCTGTCAACCACAGTCCCCGACCCTGCCCAGCCCAAGTCCCTGACAAGTGCTGTCAACAGCAACAAAGGCAGAACCACCTGCAGAAACCAGTTTAATGTCACACTGTACCGAGACCAACAACACAGACCCGCCACCCACCGTCAAGAGACCCCCGGGAAGAGAAGAGCAAAGTGCGTCAAGTTCATATGAGGAATAAAACAAGCACAGTGACCCAGACCAGCGTGTCCCCAGCCCACGTGCTCTGCAGCGGCCGCTGGACTCACAGCCCCTCGGCGCGGGCGCGGAGGGCCAGGCGTGCGGTGACGCTGGCCAGGTCAGCGGCCTTGTCCAGCTTGATGTAGGTGTCGGTGCGAACCTGGTGGAGGCTGAGCCAGTCGGGCAGCAGCTCGGACAGGAGCAGCAGGTGTTTCTCCATCTCCCCTGCAGAGAGAGGCGGTGAGGCCAGCCCTGCGGCAGCACTGGTGTGACCCAGCCCAGCCCCCCACTTGCGGGCACTCGCCGCCTCGGGGCGGGGGCGTTATGCCCTGTC
Source organism: Indri indri (assembly GCA_004363605.1). Classification (NCBI taxonomy): domain Eukaryota; kingdom Metazoa; phylum Chordata; class Mammalia; order Primates; family Indriidae; genus Indri; species Indri indri. The sequence continues at coordinate 44,845 of RJWJ010006296.1, forward strand.
TACAGGCCTCGGCCCGAGGTGTTGAGCAGAGGCCCAGCCTGGGGTCGCTGTCTGTGCCCTTGAGGACTGGAGGAATGAAGCGGTGGCGGGGAAGCCAGGTAGGGGACCTGCCACCAAGGCCCCGGGGAGGAGGCCCGAGCAGCTGCGGGATCCGCAGCCCTGTCCTGGTGGCCAGAGTCCAGGATTGGACAGCTCACACCGGGCTTGAAGCCTGTGGGGAGCCGGGATTCTGTTCTGACCGGGAATGCAGGGAAACCGGCCAGGGGTGTGAGGGGAGCCCGGGGAGCCGCCTCAGGGGACTGCAGGATGGAGGGGCCGGGCAGAGGGCGCAACACCCCGTGCGCATCTGTGAACAAACAAATCCACCGTGGACGCCCCGTCAGGAGGCTGGAGAGGCGGTCGCAGGACCAGCAGGACCACAGTGGGGGAGCCCGTGCCCCACGCCACCTACCGGGGCTCATGGTGGCACAGTAGCTGCCCACCATCCGGGCGCAGGCCACCGCCATGGTGAGCGCTGGCTTGCGCTCGGACACAAAGACGCCGCGCAGCACACGGGCCAGCTCGGGCAGCCGCTCCAGCCTCTGTAGCCGCAGCTCCTGCTCCGGGTGCCGCGTCATCTGTGCCAACTGCTTCTGTGCCTCCTTGGCCCGGACCTGGGGTGGGTGCGGGAGGTTGGTCCGTGGGCAGCAGGTCACCCCAGCCCCACGGCACCCAGCTGCCCGTCACTGGCTCACCCGCTCCAGCAGGTCCTGGGACACCCCCTTCAGGGCGTGGGTTGGGGTAGTGGGTGGGGTGGCTGGCGGGGTGGCGGGCAGGGCGGGGCTGCTGGGCTCAGCTGAGCGCAGGGCCAGCTGGCTCAAGGCCTTCTCCATCTGTGGGGGGACGGGTCAGAGGGGAGGTCACAAGAGGCAATGCGCCCAGCCCTGTCAGAGGAAGGCCCTCACCCCCTGCCTGGACCCTCTGCCCCGGAGCCCCCAGGTTTCTCCAGGCCCAAGAGGAAGGCTGTGCTGGGTGACTCGGGGTCCCGGCCCGCAGTGCTGCCTGCTGGGGGGCAGCTCCCTGCGTGGGCGCAAGCAGCCGTGCAGGCACATCCCCTGCGTCTTTAGACCCCCCCCTAGACAGGGTGTCAGGTACCCCTGTGGAGGCTCCGCCCTGACATCCACCCCGTGGGGTCAGGCTGGCCCCACCCACCCAGCAAAGGGGCTGGGTCAGAGCCCCGTCAGCCTCACCCTGGGCGTCAGCCTCACCCTGGGCGACACGAGGCTGCGGGCCCGGGCCAGCACCTCCTGGGCGGAGGTGAGCCTCTCCGTGGTGGGCGGCTGGGGCAACTCGGCTGGCTCAATATCAGGCACCTCATCCACACTGAAGCGCGGGTGCCAGCGGGTCAGCTGATCATCGGGCACCTCCATGGGGGGGATCAGGGAGGCGAGGAAGGCCTGTGGGAGAAGGGCGTGGGCAGGGGCCCCACTGGGTGACCCGGGACACACAGAAGACATGGGCTGTCTGAGCTTCTGTCTTGGCTGGGCAGCCTTGGGCATGTCACTAAACCTCTCTGTGCCCACGTGCTCAGCAGGAGAAGGCACAGGCCCCGCGGTTGGCACTCACTCGATGCCATCACAGGCCTTCTCAGGGCCTGAGGCTGCAGCCCGGAGCTCAGGGCACACCCGGCGCAGGTCCGTGTCCATCGTGCAGCCGGACAACAACAGGGTGCGCCCCCCACCCATGAGACAGCGGTGGGGAACCAGGGAGAGGAAAACCAGAACTCAGCCTCTGGGTTGGGGCTGCCTGTGGCAGGGGTGCTGCGTGTGCCAAACAGGTGACAGGCACAGACGCCTGCAGTGCGGCCACCTCTGGCAGGGACTGGGTGCGCACGCCACGCCTCTGCCTGCCGCGCCACTCACCCTGTGGTGCTCCTTGGCTCGCTCGAGCAGCCGCTGCCTGAAGACCTGCCGCCGCTGCAGGAGGCGTGAGGCCGTGAGCTGGGGGGCTGCACCGCCAGCCTCTGCGGGGAGAGTCCAGGCTTGAGCCCAGCCAGGCCGCCCAGCCACCTAGCCCGTGACCACAGTTCCCAGTGCCCAGTGCCTCATACCCATCCTCAAAAGCACATGGGTCACAGGTGAGGAAACTGAGGCCCTGGGCCCAGCACGCTCACCCTGGTCCAGCAGCGGCTCGATGGTGAGCTGGTAATCGGACCTCTTGACACCGTCCTTGAAGGTGGGGACGTTGCGCTCCTGGCGGAAGCGGTAGGACGTGGGACACACAGTTTTGATCTGGCCGACGTTGCGCTCCTCAAAGCGCCTGCGGGAGGCGGCGCCAGGTCAGGAGGACACCAGGGCCGACAGCGAACCCGGGCGGCCCCAGCCCCGGCTGCAGGCCACTCACTTGCGCGTCATGTCCTGGACGCCCTGCTTGACCTTGGCGAAGGTGGCGGTCTCCGAGCGGTTGTAGAGCATGCCCACGATGGTGTCCATGCTGCGGAACATCTCGGCCAGCACCTGGTACTTGTAGGGCAGCACCAGCCCTGGAGGGCCGGGCTGGGCCAGAGCATGGAAGCGCTGGTAGGCAGGCAGCTGCTCACTGCTGTCAGGGAGAGAGCCGGCTCGGGAAAAGCACCAGCCACATGCCCCTACGTGCCCAGGAGCAGGCCACAGGCCAAGGAGACCCCACATGGCCATTTACGGTGCCCCTGACGCCCGCTCTCTCATCAGGAGTAGCATTGGCGCGACAGCAGACCCTGGCTGCACACTCAAGCCCCCGGGGTCCCCCAGCCCGGTGGTCTCAGCTGTGAGGAGCACAGTGGGGATGCACAGCAAATGCCCTATGACCACAGGCTGTCCGCAGCACCCCACGTCCACCAGAGCCCACGAGGCGGCAGTTACCAACCCCTGACAAGTGGACGTCGGGGCTAGGGTGCGTGGGCAGCGGCTGGGCTCTGTTGACTGCACCAACTTCTCCCTGGAAGGAGCAGCCCAGCCCTCTGCCCACTTGCCCCTGCGTGGCCACCCACCCGGACTCACCACGGCTGCTCTGGGTGGCCCTCAGCCCCCGGCGGGCTGGATCTCTCGGCATCCTTCTGGGCGCTGGCCTTCAGGGCCTGGACCCGCGCCTCCAGCACCCGAGCCCGCTGCAGGCACGTCTGGAGCTCGGAGATGGTGTTCTTCCGGGGGACCTGGGGACGCAGGGTGCTGTCAGGCCAGCCAGTGGCCCCACGGCCGGTCCCACCTGCCCTTGGTCCAGCTCCTCACCTTGTCCTGCGAGGCTGCCAGGCTGGACGGCTGACCTGCTGAGAGGGCATCTTTCTGTATCTTCCTGCCCGGAGAAGAGCGGGCTGGGGAGCCGGGGGGAGTCGGGGAGCCGGGGGGAGTCGCGGAGCCCGGAGCGGTCGGGGAGCCAGGGCCAGGCAGGGAACTGGGGCTGGAAACCTGGTGGGAAGGACCCAAAGGTGAACACATGACAAGACCCGGGTGCACCTGGCTCTCCAGAAAGAGGACCACACGGGGATCAGGGCGAGGCTTTCAGTTAAATGGACGCGCAGGGGCCTCGTTAATCAAGGTCTTTGCTGAAGTCAACCGGCGGGGACACGATCCACCTCCGCTGGGCCCTCGGGCGCAGTTCGGAGGGCTGACCCTCACCCAGCCTCGCAGATGAGCTGGGTCTCCCGGCCCGCCCCGTGGGATCCCCGGGTCAAACCCGCCAGTGGCTTCTTCCCCAGGTCCCTGCAGCGGCTACAGGAGCCGGCGGGGTCCCACCTGCCCCGGCCCTGGGACCCCGGCCCCTCCTGCAGATTCCTGCGCCCTCTGCGCAGCCACACCGCCGCCCCCGCCTCGGCTGCCCCCGCACCCCCCCCACCCCTCCGGCCTCAGTTTCCCCCGCCCCCACCCCTCCGGCCTCAGTTTCCCCGGCCCTCACCCCTTCGGCGGCGGCCGACAGCCGCAGCCTCCTGCACGCGGGCGGCGGGGCCCCGGGGCGGGCGCGCTTGGCCGGGGCGCGGGGCGCGGGCTCGCTGGGGCGCGGGGCGCGGCCGGGCGGCTTGTCCCGCAGCGCGGCGCGGGGCCTGGGGCGGCGGCGCGCGAAGAAGTCGGTGACGCGGCGCTGCTCCATGTTGGCGGCGGCGGCGGCAGGCGCGTTTCCCGCCGGTTTTCGCGCGCGCGCGACGCCCCGCCCGCGCCAGGGCCGGACCACTGCGGGGGGGAGGGGAGGGGACGGGGAGGCGGGAAATGGACGCGCCCTGGCGCATGCGCGCTGGTGTGCGCCGCCGGGCCGCGCATGCGCCCGAGTGCGGTCGTGTGCGCGCCCCGCACCGGTCCGCGCGCGTCCGCTGCGCGGCTGGGCGTCCGAGGTGGTCCTGGCAGGATGGCGGGGTTGCGGACTGGACTGCATTTTGTGTTTTAGGAACGGGTTCTCGCTGTGTTGCCCCGGCGGGGGTGCGGTGGCGTCGTCACAGCTCACTCAGCCTCCAGCTCCTGGCTCGAGCGGCCTTCTGCCTCAGCCTCCCGAGTAGCTGGGACTGCAGGTGTGCACCACCAGGCCCAGCTCCAGCTAATTTTTCTATTTTTAGTAGAGACGGGGTCTTGCTGTGTTGCCCAGGCCGGTCTCATACTCCTGGCCTCAAGCGACCCTCCCTACTCAGCCTCCCAGAGCGCCGGGGTTACAGACGCGGCACCACGCTGGCCTGCGCACTGTTTTAGGGGTGAACGTTGTGACTCGTGTCTCGATTGTAAAGGCGGGGAGAATGAAAGAAAGAAACTGCCTTCAAACTGGCGGAGATGTTAGCAGTGTGAGTCCTTAGAACCTAAAGCTTTCATTGTGTGAGAAGGAGGCCTGAAGCTTCGGGTTTCCGGGAAACCTAAGACCCTGACGCTGGAGCCCCTCCTTCAAGGTGATGTCAGATAAAGGGCTCAGCTAGGGAACAACGCGGCCTGGCAGGTCCTGGATGGGGCCTGAGGTCTGGCAGGGCCGAGGTGCAAGGAGGGCTCTACGTTTCCACTGTTTTCAAGTTTTCTGTAAAGAGCATGACTTGTGCCTATTTAAAAAGAAAACAGCGTTTTGCAGATTCTCAGCTGGTCGAGAGATCAGCGTAGAGGGTTGAGACCTGGATTTTTAAGGCTACATTGTGTTGAAGTTTAGTTCTGGCATGTGTGCTCTGGGCCTCGTAAAATGTACGGAAGTCAAACAATGGGGGCAGGAATTGACTTGGAAGGAACAGGAGGGGATGTTCCCAGGTGCTGGGCACGGCCGTGACGGGACTAGGGTTTCACAGGTGTAAGAATTGGTCAGAACATGAGGGTACGCTGAGATTTGCGCGTTCATCTGAAAGTCAAACTGTGGACAGATATTGAACTCTGGTCAATGGCATGCGTGCGGAAGCATTCAGGAATGACATGTGTCCGAGACTTGGAGATATGTTGAAGACAGGTAGATAAATATGGGTAAAAACAGGGTAAAAACGGTGTGAACCATTGAGACAGCGTCTGAGTGGTGGGTACGTGAGGGCTTCCTGTGAGATTCTCTCAACTTCTCTGTATCTTTGACATTTTTGAAAATCGAACGTTTTGAAACAGTGTATTTCTCATTTTGGGTTTTGGACAAGAATGTCCGCAAGGTCCCGGGACCCAACAACCTGCAGCAGGGCGCGGTTAGTCCTTAAGGCACCTTCGTGAAAAATGCTTTGACAAGTGGAGCTCCTGGGTCTCAGCCTACCACCCCCTGGGTCAGACCCCAGAACAGGCCTTAACTTGCACAGCTGTGGTGCAGACCCTTACCCTTGGACCTCTTCAGCTGTAACGTTCTGTTCTATTCTAATTAGGGTGGGGATCCCAGCTTTTCTCAAAGGTGGTAGAAAGTGATCTGGGTGTCAGAGTGGAACACCGTCAGTTGTAAGGCTGCTATGCAAGTAAAGAGGGGAAGCTTGTGACATTTTAGAGCCGTAATGGCAGCGTAAGTTATAGGCTCAGCCTCTCCCTAAGACCCGCTGCAGTTAGAGGCCCTGTTAAGTCTTCGGGTCATAGCTGTTCACCGGGTGGAGGGAACTGTCTCCCCCCCTGGTGACACAGTGCTCCCACTGTCTGCTTCACTTTTAGGAAATGGAGACACCTGTTCTCAGAGAGGCAGAGGGAGCTGGACCTAACCGCGAGCGACTGTTCAGTGTCTGGACCCCGGCACTCCACTGGGTCTAGTCCCTGCTCTAGATAGATAAGCTGAGAGACCGGATGCTGCCGGGGCCTTGTGGGTCCCCACAGTGCTGAGCAGGCCCCACCCACATTTCGCTTCTCTTGCCGAGGCGGTGGTACCCGAGGAGGACTTGGCTGAGTCTGGAGCCAAAGCTGAAGTCTGCTCACGGCACTAAAGAGAAGCGGAAGGCGGTCCTGCTCTCCAGAGCGGGACGTGGCAACCACGCACCAGGGGCCGCCAGCCCCAGCCAGAGCCAGCACGAGTCGGTTGCCGCCAAGAGAAGCCCGAAGTTGACCGCTGGTGGACCGTCTCCCCCATTTTAATGCTAAAAATCACACCCAACGGTGGAGATTTAACATGCTAATGAGACATGTGATGTGTGAAGACCCGTGATCGCCGGATGGGCAGCTGCCAGCAGAACAACTCTGCGAGCTGAGCTGCGAGTGCAGTCCTGGTGTTGCATTTCCGCTCTCTGCACTCTGAAAGTTCCCTGGCCCTTTGCTTCCCTTTGTTTCCAGAGAATCTGGTTTCTCAGCCAGTTTGGAGAGCCGGTCTGGTTGCTTAGCCGGTGCTGCCTCCTTTTGTTCCAGCAAAAGCCAGGAAAGCTTTGCCGGCCCGCGTTTCCTTTTCGGTCTCTTGCCAGTTTCTGTCGACTTGGGGAGCAAGAGCTGCCGGGTGGCATCAGCCGGCCCCCACTCCGCGGGGCCGCGCAGTGCTGCGCTGGCCATCTTGGGAGGGGCCCCCTTCCCACCCAGCCTCCACCCGACTGTGTGGCTTCTGTCACCGTCTACCCCAGGGGGGGCTGCCGGGATTCCTGGGAGAGAAAGTGCGTGCACAGAGCTGCCGTCACCTGTGCCAGCCACGGAGAACAAGCTGGGGGCCGAGGCAGGGCCTGGCAAGCCCTGAGCGGCTCCGGGATGGGCTGAACCCTAGGGCAGCTGGCTGGGGGCTTGCGGAGTCCAGGACATGAGTCTGAAACGTGTCTGGCCCCGTGTGGGGGCAGAGGCTTGGTTCTAGGAGCGTGGGGAGTTTGGAGGCTGGGGTACGGTGGCGTTCACCCCCCACCCCCGACCAGCGAGTGGAGAGGGGACGCCCCGCAGAGCAGCAGCCTCAGGACCCGGCTTCCAGTGTCCCTCTGGTGGCTCAGGGACCGGCCGTGCCAACCGTTCAATGTTTTCCCTGTCCCCCCTGGAGAGTAGGCCTTTTGGGGTGACTTGAGCCTTAGAGTCCTTCTCAGAAACATGCCTTGCACCAGGCGCGGTGGCTCACACCTGTAATTCCAGCACTCTGGGAGGCCGGGGTGGGGGGATCGCTTGAGCCCAGGAGTTCAGGCTGCAGTGAGGGATGAGGGAGCCATTGCTCTCTGGGTAACAGAACAAGACCCTGCCTCCAAAATACAGGCGCGTGCACACACACACACACACACACACACACACACACACACACACCCCACACACTGCCATGCTCGGCTACTGTGATGGAGTCACTGGCCACATTTGTGCTGTGGGGCGTTGCCTTCTGGTCACAGGTGACTGGATGAGAGGTGCACAGCCAGTCAGCCCCGCTGCTGGGACCATGGCCTCTGGAGCTGGAATAGCCGTCAGCATGGTGTGAAGACACGACAGCTGACGCAGGTGATTTCACGTAGCTTCCAGCTTGGTCTCTTGTGAGGCTTCCAGCCCTTCCCGATGCCCCAGACTTGGATGAAGCGCAGATTCCTGCCCAGATATTTGCCACTTTTGCTTAAAGTGCCTCTGAATGGGTTTCTCTTTCTTTCAGTCCAAGGAGCCTTAATGAAAGCATGGTCACAAAGGTCGATCCATGTGGGTCTGCATTAATAGAGGTATAGAGTGTAGAATAAGGGAGGTGAAAACCCTTTTCTGCTCTGTTCTGTCCCGGTTCCGCCTGAAGGGTCATGCTGGCTCGTAGGTATGGAATGCCAGGGGACGTGGCGTGGCTTCAGTGCCTTCAGGGAGCAGAGGCCAGATGGCAAAGGGGCCAGAACCCTGTCTGTGGATGTTTCCCCTGGAAAAGCCTGGAGCTTGGGGTCTGTGCCTTTACTCCTTTGGTCAACCAGTATCCACGGGGGCCCCCCAGGAGCCTGACTACTGCAGACCCATTGCAGGGGCCCAGGGCCAACTGTGCACCAGGTCACCCACAGACAGAAGAGGCCCCTGCGCTCCAGGAACTCACAGTTTTGCAGAGAGAGACCGAAATTAGTAAATAGAAGATAATTTATATGAAAAAATAAAACCTCGACCATGTGACTGAGTGACCGGGAAACTACTTATGTCCAAGGGGTCAGAGGAGGTGATGTGAGTTGAGACCTGAAATGGCAAGAAGGAGCTGCCATGGAGTGATCTGAGGGGAGAGTGGCATGTACAAAGGGCCTGCGGCAGAGATGACGGTGGTGCCAGTGGCTGCAGTGGGTTGAGGGAGGTGGGGAGGCAGGCAGGCTGCATCACGCGGGGTCTGGAGAGCCACGGGCCGTGAAGATGAGGGGTGTGCCGTCACCTGCTCCACCCTTGAGCTGGCCCAGCTGGTCCAAACGCAGGAGTGTGGGCAGGAAAAGGCCAAGTCTGCACTCAGGCCGGGTCGCTCCGCTTTCAGCCCTGAGCAGCCCCCAGGAGGGCAGGCCATGGAGGGTGAGTCAGCAAGGCACATATCACGGGAGAATGGGTGGCGGTTGGCTGGTTCCAGGACTTCCTTCTCCCCACCCAGAGGGTGCCCCCTTGTCCTCATGCCTGCTGGGACCGTCAGCCCTCTGCTCCCTCCCGGGCAGGGCTAGCGCACTGCGGGGGCTTCGCAGAGACCCTCTGGTCTGTGCCGTCTGTGTCTGTGTCTGAAGCCCCTCACACTGGACTCATCCCACCAGGCTGCCGTGTGGTTGGGGCCTCCAGCCTTTGTCGGTTTACAACCTGTCCCTCCCAGCGTCCCTCTGGCTGGGCTCCAATTTTGCCGCCAAGATGGGGAAGGTGAAACCGCTGACAGTCTCATAAAACGCGGGCTCATTTGGCAAATGCCAGTGACTAATCAGCCGTCTTCACCCCTACTTCCTCACCATCGGCTGTCAGGGGGCTCCCGGCCACAGGACCCTGGGGTGCACGTCCCCATAGCAGGGTCCTGACGCTAACCTAACTCTTGGCCGGCTGCTGCTGACCCTCGGTCCAGCTGGGCACCGGCAGAGCTGGGTGTGGCCTTTGATGGAAGCAAGAGGAGCCGGCGGGCGGATGCGAGAGGACAGTGACTCAGGGCCAGCATGGGCCGGAGGATGAGGATGAGGGTGAGGGCTGGCCTGTCACTGCACGTCACAGCTGGCGCGTTTGGTGTCTTTGAGCACCTTAATTGGTGCACCTGCGGCAGGCGGGACGGCACATGCTGCTTTTCAGGTGTGACCCGTAAAGCAATGGACTCACCTGACCCTCATAGCTCGGTGGGGCTGGGCGGCCCCTCGTTTTGCAGACAAGAAGATGGCTGAGGTCCCCGGGGTTCGGTAGTTTGTCCAAGTGCTTGAGGCAGGGAGCGGCACAGCCGGGCAGCCCCAGGACTCATCACCGCTGGCATCGTCCAGCCTCAGGGACTGCCGAGGACCAGGCTGGCCCCAGCGCTGGGGCAGAGCGGGGCGGAAGGGACTGCAGGCTTCCTCCCGCGCCCAGCCCCGGGGCTCTGCTGCTGACCTGGCGCTGGCAAAGGAAGGGGGGTTTCCACTGCCAAGAGGAAAGGGCTCTTGGCACAATAGTCCCTGGCAGAGCCCGCTCTGTGCCCAGGTGGCCCTAAGGAAGACCCCGGGCCTGCTGGCCGGGGCAGGCAGACGCTGGTTTCTGCCAGTCGGTTCTGTTCTTTGCTCCCAGGACAGGGTGTGGGGAGACCAGGGCAGCACGTACCCGTGGGAACGAACGGCTCCCCAAACCTCGCAAAACCTCTGGCCAAGGGTCCGGAAAACAACTTGCTGAAGGAACTGAGACGGTGGCTGCCTCGGGGAGGGACCCTGGGCGTGGAGGAAGACTCAGAGCCGACTGCTTGAAATTATTTTAACCACGTACGTGTTTCTCAAAATTGTTTATTGTAGTAAAAATACGTAAGTTTGCCGTTTTAACCATTCTTAAGTGTATGATCTAGGGGCATTAAGCACACTCACTATTGTCATATGGCCACGACTACTATTTCCAGAACTTTTTCATCATCCCAAAGAGAAAACTTCCCGTTAAACTGACTCCCGCTCCCCTCCCCCAGCCCCTGGTACGCCCCTTCTGCTCTCGGTCTCCACGAATTTGCCCACGAGAGAGATTTTGTGTGAGTGGAATCGTACAATGTTTTCCTTTTGTGTCTGGCTCCCCCACGCGCCTCAGGTCCACACACGCTGCAGCTCGTACCAGAACCGCATTCCTTTTTATGGCCAAATAATATTCCATTACACGGATAGACTACATTCTGTTGGCACATTAATCCATTAATGGACATTGGGTTGTTTCCTATTAAAATTAATTTCTAAGCATGAACGAGTAAAGTCCCGATGATGGTATTATCCTTGGGGCAAAGTTAACAGCTAAGTGGTACAGCTCAGTCTCCTCTGACCACGGTTACGCTTCCAAGACTAAATTACTGTTCTAAACAACAGCAACGACACGTTTAGCAAGGACTCGGAGAGGGGGCTGGCGGCAGAGGTGGCGTTGGACCCGCAGTCGGGAAGGCCAGGCTCAAGGCCTGTTTCGCCCCTTGGCAGACGGTGTCCCACTATGTCCTTTTCTGCAAAACAGGCTGGATTAGAACATGATCGAAATTCCCGAACAGGCCGTGGGCTGGGCATCTGGGGAGGAGTCGCCGAACCAGCCAGTTCCCCCGCCCATCCCATCTCTCCCGGCCAGGCCACCAGGCAAGTCGGGCAGATCTTTTCAGAGGATCTCTCCCCATTTTGCTAATTTTATTTTGTGAATAGGTGATACATGTATGTAGCAAAACATAAAAACAGCTCAAAAGAGTATTCCAGAGAAGATCACGTCTCCCTCCCACCTGCCAGCCGCGCCCTCCCGAGGTGGGCAGTGTGGGGGCACCAGGTGGGCAGCGGAGGCTTGTGTGCAAGGAGTAGCTCTCCCCAGTGGCAACATTGTATCTTAGAGCTTCCACATTGATACACAGCAAGTGCCTGATTTTCTTTAAGGGCTACAGTGTACTCGACTGCAAGGTACATATAATTTGTTTAACTCTCCTGTGGGCAGGTAGTTTGTTCTCTGATCTTTTGCTACGTTGACAATTCCTGGGCACACACATTGGGATCCTTTGCGCATGTCTGTGGGGCGAGTTCTGAGACTTCCCCATGTCTTTGCAGAGACTGTTGGAGCCAGACCAGAGGGTGAGTCTCCGAGAGCAAGTGAGTCAGAATTTAAACATACACTTCCCATGAAAGTCTGCATTTCTGGCTTTTTTTTTTTTGTCTAAGTTGCAGGGCCTGGGTTTGTGTTTGGGCTCACACCAGTCAGCTCTGGCGCCCTCAGCAGCTCCCTCCCTGGCGCCCGGGCCATGCTGCCCACCCGCAGCGCCCCTCTTCCTTTCTGGGCCCCCCTCAAGGGCAAAGGCCAAACCGAGGGGCCGCGTGAGGTGCCCAGCACACCCTGGACCCAGACCAGCCTCTCCGCCAAGGGGCAGCAGGTGCTGGCTGCGGTCACTGCTGTCTTACGGCCAGGTGCTCAGGGCAGGCGCGGCTGGAACCAGCCCCCCAGCCCCGTTCAGGCCACGCGGGGACCAGCAGCCCCACGCCCCGCAGCTGGCCGCGCGCGTCCCACGGTCGCGCCGTCGTCCCCGCTGTCCCCAGGGGGCGCTGCGTCCTCGCGTCTCCGCGAGCAAAGCGAAAGTCGCCCGGGCCACGCGGGCGCAGTTGCGCGTGGGGTGCTCCCTGGGGACCCGGGCCCAGGCCGCCTTCATGTGGCCCCCGCCCGGCCAGCGCGGGGCGCAGCGCCCCCCGCCCACCCCGTGCACAGCCAGGCGGCGGGGCCAGGCTGCGAGGTGGGGTCTTCCCGGCGTGCGCGGACGGGGGTCTCGGCCCGACGTGCCAGCCCAGGCCCGCGGCGGCGGGGTGCGCGGGGCGCCGGCGGGGGTGGGGGCGCTGCCCGGGCGCGCCGCGCCGTCAGGGGAGGCGCGGGGGCGGGCACGCCGGGGAGGGCGGGCGTGCGGGGGCCGGGCTTATAAAGGCCCGCGGGCGGAGGGCGGGAGCCACGAGCCGCGTCCGGCCCAGCTCGGCCTCGGACAGCCGCGCTGCGCTCCGCCGAGGGGCACGCTGAGCCCGAGCGAGCCCGGCCCGGCCCGAGGAGCGGGAGCAGGAGGAGGCGCGGTCCGCGGGGGTCCCGGCCCGGCGCGCGGCACGTGCGGCGACCCGCCCCAGCACCATGGCGCGCCGGCCCCCGGGCCCCAGCACCGCCCCTTAGCGCCCCGCACGGCCCGCGCCGGCCGCCAGGCATGGAGCCGCACGTGCTGGGCGCCGCGCTCTACTGGCTGCTGCTGCCCTGCGCGCTCCTGGCCGGTGAGTGGGCGCGGGAGTCCCGGGGCGCGCGGGCCTGGGCGCCCGCATTCCAGACGCGTGAGAGCGCCGGGCAGGAAGGGCGGCGGCGGGCGGGGGGAGCGGAGCGCAGGGACGGGGCCGCCGGCGAGGGGGTCGCTGGCCCCCGTGGGAAGGGCCGGCGGGGGCGCGGGCAGCGCGAATCTCTTTTTCTCTTTGGTGTTTAAAAAAAAAAGCGCAAACTTTCAGCATGACTTCCTGACCAATCTGGGAGAAGGCGGGCTTCCTGCCTGGAGCTGTTTAATTTGGAGCCTGCGGAGCAGACTAACGTCTGTGCCCTGGGTGGGCCCGGTTCCCCGCACCCCCTGGCCGGGCGGACGGGGCAGTCCCGCACTTTGGAAAAATAGCTCGGCTTCTCGCGGCCCTTCCCAGCCCTGCTGGGCCCAGTTTCCCAGCGGCTGGGCAGGCCTCTGCCCCAGGCTTGGGGAGGGGCCACCCCCAGGAAGCTGTGGCCTGGGGTCAGCTGGGGTCCCCAGCCCTGCCATCCGTGTCCCCCGCTTGCCGAGCGGTCGGTGTCTCTTTGGCAAAGCACGTCCGTGTGGCTCTGGCTGCTCCGGGGCCTGGTGCCCCACACCCCTCCCCGCCTCCGCCTGCGCAGGGCAGAGGGCCCAGGAGCTCACTGTGTCCTGCCATGTGTGACGGAGCTGGCAGGCGGTCTGATTAAATTACTCCACGGAAAGATGGAATAGTTCGCGTTATGAAAGTCTGTCTGTTGTGTGGAAATCCATCAGTCCTCGGTGGGTGGGGGTGTTTTTATCCTGAAGGCCTTTCCAGAGCCGTTGCCCTCACTCTAGGTAGGCGGCCGCCAGCGTCGGCCCGGGGCGGGACCGGGCTCCCAGGACCCCGGCTGCAGGGCGCGGGGAGCAGCCTGCACATCAGCTCCCAGACGCGGTTTTATGTGTAGCACATTAAGGTGGTGAAACTTGGGGTAAATGTGGTAGACAGCAGTCAGTCAGAGCCAGTGAGGTCGAAAGGAGCGTTTGTGAGAAACTTTGTCCGGTTCCGTCAGCCCCTGTGGACAGAGCAGCTGGGGTCCGCTCAGGAGAGCAGGGTCTGGGGCCATAACTATGCGGCTTGTTTTCCCCCTGCACCTTGGGGAGCCCACACGGCAGCCTCAGAGCGGGGAACAGGTACGTTTCTTAAAGGTGCAGGGTTTCTCTGACTGCCCCTCAGGCCACTGCAGCCTCAGCCTCCAGCATCTCCAGGTGGGAAGTGAGAATGGGACAGGTGTTCCTAGTCCCTGGGTGGGGCGGGGCTCCTTCCTGCTGCTCTCCGACCACGGCGGGTGCTCCTTGAGCACAGTGGCCAAGGTTTCCTCTAAAGGGCCAGATGGTAATATTTTCACATCAGGAATTATGCTTCCTCTGATATTTTTTCCAGCCATTAAAAAATGTAAAAACCATTCTGAGCTTGTGGGCTGTACCAAAACAGGTGGCGGGGCCAGATTCAACAGGCAGGACATAGTTCGCCGACCCCTGGGAACTAGTCAGGGGGCCTGGGTTCTTCTGGCTGTTCAGCTGCTGCCCACGCAGGCGACCTGGAGCTCCCGTTCTCTCGCCGCCTCCGTGGGGGGTGCACAGAGCTTGTGCCAGCCCAGGGGTTCCCACCCAAGGATACATGTTCGGGTCACCTGGGAAGCTTTTAAAGAATACTGATGACTAATTCTCTGTATAAAACTTTCCGTAAACCTAAAACTGCCCCCAAATAAAGCCTGTTAATTTTAATAATGCAGCAGATGCCCAGGCCACACCCCTCTCTGATTCTGTGCCTGGGTGGGGAGCGTGGGCTCCAGCATTTTGGGTTAAGCTTCTGGGGAGGTGGATGTGGAGCCAGCCGGGAGCCCTGCCTGGGTGACACCTGGGACTCTGGTGTCTGGCTCCCCGGCCCTGGGTGTGGGCAGCTTCCGAGGGACCAGAGGTAGAACACTCGCTCTGTTGTCTTCTGAACGCCTCGCTCCAGCAAACGCTGGCTGCAAGCGGTTGGTTCTGTGGTGTTTTGGAAATGAATAAAGCAGGTTCAGAGGGTGTTAGTCAGCGGGGCCGGGGCTGGATCAGGCAGCACCGGGAGGAGGGTTTGAGTCACGCCGGGCTGTCCCTGCCCCACTCCCGGTGCAGCGATGCTACCCGAAAGGCCTGGAGAGGGCTGTCCCTGCCCTGCCCCCGCTCCTGCAACAGTCTCACCTTTGGCAGTGTCACCGGTTGTCCCCGGAGCCCTAGGGGATCAGGACCCAGAGCTGGAGGCTTATAGAGAGACGTCAGGGCAGGACATTTTGTGACATTTTGTGATTTCAGTAGGACAGGACCACACCCCCAGGGGCGGCCGGAAGCATGAACAGCAGAGCAGAACGGCAGGTAGTGGGCAGCGGAAACTGTCACCGACTGCGGCAAACATGTGCGGTGTGACAACCTTCTGCTTTTGAGGGTGCCTGGCGGGGCACACCCACCAGCACATGCCGGCCCCTGGGCTGGACGGACTGTCGCTGGGAAGCGTGCAAGTTACAGTGGAGGACACTTCCTCCTTTTGAGACTGTTCTCACTGTCACTGTCCCACCGCCCGGGCGGCAGACAGGAAGGGTTGTCTTCCACGTCAGCAGTGAGGAAACGGGCCTCGGCGAGAGCCGGGACTCGGTAGCCGTCCTCAGCAGCCACATCTGCTGGTCCCAGTGGGGTGACATGAGAGACCCGCCCCGCGGGCTGAGTCACAGGGATTTCGGGAGAACCCGGCTTTGCCACCATTGGAAAGTGGCCTGTGCTGGGGTCTGTGCCCTCCGAGGCCACGCTCTGCCAGTGTCTCTGGTAGGAAGAGCACCTGAATTTGGCAGTTGCGGGGGTGCGGTGCTGTCTACCCTGAGCATCAGCACCCTGGACTGGCAGGCGGGGGCTCCTGGCTCACGGTGGCGGGGGCTGCGTGTGTGAGTGTGCACGTGTGTGCAGGTGTGTGCGTGTCGGGGAGGGCCGGCGCCGGCCCAGGAGCAGTGACTGGTCGTCCTGCCTTGGGCCCAGCGCAGAGGGAACTTCAGGGGAAGTGTCTTTGCTGGGGGTGGGCGGAGGTGCCCGGTCTCTGATCCTGGCCCCGAGGCTGCTTCCTGCGGCGTCTCTCCTGTGCTGACGTGGCTTTAATTCTGCTTTCTGTGCTGAGAGATGGAGGGCAGTAGGCCCCGTCCCCACGCTGACAGGCCCCCTCTGCCCCCGCCTGCTCCTGGGATGGGTGGAGGGTGTCCTCCGCCGCCACTTCTGTCCCCGGGGCCCAGGGTGAGCCCACTCTGGCCCTCAGAAAACCCCCTTTTCAATTCAACAAGATGTTGGTCTTTGGCTATTTTAGAAATATATAATTAGACATTCGCTTCTTTGTATATATTTTTTCTTCTGGATTCTAAAGTACTTTGTACCTCCCCTTGAGAGGGAGTCCAGGCATTGCAGAAGCAGGTGACATGGGGACGCAGGTGTCCTGTAGCTTCACCTGCTGGGCACAGGCGCTCGCCGAACCTCGGTTCTGTGTTATCCTTAGAGCAGCCGTGACTGCAGCTCCTGCCCATTGGCCCCAGCCGGCCTTGGGGGCCTGAGTCTCCTGGAGGGGGTGGGGGAGGGCAGGACCCCTGCATCCCCACACCTGCTGTCCTATGTCCCACTCTTTTTTTGAGACAGTCTCGCTCATCCGCCCAGGTAGAGTGCAGTGACGTCATCACAGCTCACTGCAACCTCCAACTCCTGGGCTCAAACGATCCTCCTGCCTCAGCCTCCCAAAGTGCTGAGATAATAGGCGGGAGCCACTGTGCTGGCCATCTGCTGTCCCAGGCTTTACCTTTGACCTGCTCCACCAGCCTCAGAGTGCAGCGTTTAGCCTATTTTATGGATTAGGAGTCTGGGGTAGGGAAGTTAATTCACTTGCCTGGGATCACAGGGGGAGTGAGAAGCCCAGGATGAGGTTTTTTCCTTCCCTGGGTGGGTGGGTTCCACACCTGCTCTGGCAGGTGTTGAACCTGGGAGCGCTTGGGGTAGAAGGTCGTGGGGAGGACAGAGACAGGGAGGCTGGGAGGGGTGTGCTGGGGGAGGCAGCCTCTGTCTTGCTTTGAGGTCCCCAGGCCCTCACCCCTCTCTCTGGGGCCCTGTGTTGTCCCCTGTAAATGAGGCTTTTAACGAGACTATAAAAGCTTAACAGTCGTAACAGCTGCTCCCAAGGTCTCCCAGGGTTTGGGTCTCACGCGTAGCCTGGGCGGAGCAGGGCGGGCAGCCCTCCCACAGCGACACTTCCTCACACGGTCCTGGGACCAGGAGCCCAGAACACTTTCCCAGATGTGCCGCACGCACACCCAGGCGCTGGCGGTCAGCAGCTGGACCGGACCCTTGGGGAGCCGAGTGGATGGGGCCACCCACCCTCGGTCCCCTGAGCACACAGGGTGGTTCCCAGGAAGTGGGGGGCCTCCGAGGGACTGGCAAGGCCGTCTGCCGTCCTGACGCTCCGCGCAGAACGTGTCCCCGAGGGTGTCTGCAGCTCTGCTCCAGGGCACTGCGCCCGCCCGCACAGATTCCTGTGTGCTAATTCATTCACTTGCTCTCTCGTCCACGGCTTGGGGGACGGAGCTCTGGGTGGAGCCGAGTTCTGGGCCAGGGCCAGTGGGGTGGGCGCTGGGGGCGGAGCTCACTGCCCTCCCGCTCACCAGGCGCCAAGGGAGGCCTGGGCCTGACGGTTCCGGGAGCTGTTGCTGAGCACAGGCGGGAAAAGAAAGAAAGTACAACAAATGATGCCATCCAAAATGGGGTCCCCCAACACCACCATCCACAATGGGGTGCAGCACCCTCCCCCACAGGTGCAGGCAAGAGGGCAGGTGGGGGGTACAGTGCCACGCGCTGGGTGGGCAGAGACCCTCACAGAGCCGGGGGCTGGGGAGAGGTCAGCGTGGCGGGGGGACCCAGTCTGGCCAGAGTGGGGGGTGGGCAGCCAGGCAGGAGGCGGCGGCGGATGGCCCCACACCGCACAGCCTCCCTTAGGCCCTTGAGCCTCTGGAAGGATCCAAGCTGGTGGCCCGGGGGTGGGGTGCTATGGGAGGGGTGTTCTGGGGGTGACTCGCGGGTGCAGTCTGGGTGGGGGCCGAGAGGACCCTGGGGGCTGGGCAGGGGCAGCCGTCCCCTCCCACGGAGCAGCCTCTCTGCTGGAGGTTGGATCCCCCTTGCTTTAATTTGTAATTGGTTTTAATTATACAAGTAACATAGAAGTACTTTTTGTGAAAAATGTAAGCTATTAAATCAGATAAGACTCAATTCCTTTTTTAACCTTTAAGCCTCTATGCTCCCGGTTTGCAGAAGGAGGCTCTGTGGCCGGTGTGCTGTGTCCGGGCGTGTCTCTCTCGTCTCGGTGTGAGCGGGTCGTCCGTGCGCCTGCCACCGCGCTGTGCGGGACACGCAGCCCCGAGTGACTGGGGGCCCTGCCTCTCGGACGTCTCGGTCGCTCCCAGGGTCGGGGCCGCGCGCAGCACTGTGGCGTGGTCCTCCCTCACCTGCACAGGTGTCCCTGGGTCCCTTCCCATCTGTAGACCAGGGGACCCGACTGCCCGGGGAAGTGAGGGG